>PVLA01002206.1:0-285536 GCA_004027455.1 Hydrochoerus hydrochaeris | reverse complement strand
TTTTTTTTTTTTTTTTTTTTTTTTTTTTTTTTTTTTTTTTTTTTTTTTTTTTTTTTTTTTGCTGTTGACTTCCATTTTCATTGCACTATGGCCAGATAATACACATAGGATAATTTCAATTCCTCTACATTTACTTAAGCATGTTCTATGGGCTAACATGTGGGCTATTCTGGAGAATGTCCCATGTGCAGCTGAGAAAATTGTGTATTCTGACATTGTGAGGTGGGACACTATAGACATATGCTCAGTCTGTTCACAGATTTGTTTTAGTTCTCATAGTTTTGTTGATTTTTTTGTCAAGTTGATCTATATAATTGTGACAGTGGATTATTAAGGTCCCCCATTACAACTGTATCAGTACTTATTTGATTTTTCATGTCTGTTAATATTTGTTTGATATAGATGTGTGCACTATTATTTGGTGCATATATATTTATGTTTGTTATCTCTTCTTGGAGTTTTCATTTAACAAGTACATAGTCACATTCTTTGTCTCTTTTGATCAGTCTTGGCTTGAAGTTTCCATTGTCTGTAAGTAGAATAGCGATCTCTACTTTGTTCTGGGTTCTTGAGGCATGTAGTATGTTTTCTCTCCTTTGAGTTTCAGTAAATGAATTTCTTTTTGAGCTAAATGTGTTTGTTGTATGTAATATATTGTATTTTGTTTTTGATTTGTTCTGCCGGTCTGTTTCTTCTGATTGGTGAATTGAGACAATTTACATTGATGGTAATAACTGATAGGCATTGGCTTATCTTTTGCAAACCATTTTTTTGTTGTTTCTTTGTCTTTCATCGCTAATTAATTGTTTGGTCTGATTATGATTTCTTTTCATGACATTATTGTGCTTGTGGTTTTATGCTCTCTTTCTTATATAACCTTTAGAACATTTTGTCAAACTGATTGGGTGGTCATGAATTTCTTCAATTTTTTTTTTTTTTTTGTCCTGGAAGTATCTTATTTCTCCACTGAATTTGAAAGACAGCTTTGCATGCTACATTAATCTGGGTTAGAGTTTGTTTTAGGGCTTGAAAGACTTCATGTGTGGATGCTGTGATTCTCATTGGCTTTCCTTTATAAGTGATTTGTTTCTTTTCTCTAAATGCTTTTAACATTCTGTTCTTGTGCTGAATTTCTGGAATCTTGATTGTTATATGGCTTGTTGGAGATTTATTTTGGTCACAGAAATTTGGAATTCTATATGGTTGACTTATTTGAATATCAAGTTCTTAGTCTAAGTTTGGGACATTTTCTGCCATTATTTCTGTGAAGCATTTTTCATGGCATTTGAAATATCTTTTTCATTGACTCAAATCAATCTTATGTTGTTCTTCTTTGGTTAATCTCACAACTGTTGGATTGAGTTTTCATGATATCTTGCTATTTCTAAGATATCTTTCTTTTCATGGTCACTGCTGCAATTCCATGTTCTAGATCCAGTATTCAGTTCTTTCCTTCATTCAGTCTGTTTCATATACTTTCAATGGAGTTTTTAATTGCTTGGATTTCCATTTAGATCTATTTCATGAATTCCATTTCTTGCCTATGTTGGGCATTTATGGTATCCAAAATTTTCCTAAGCCGCTCTTCTTTATCTGTGCCTGCTGTGACAGCTTTCATTCTTTAAAATATCTTTCATCTTGATGGTCTTTTATACTTAAATGATTACTTTGTTATAGCCTCTTTCATTTGTTTTTTCACTTCTACTGCTATCATTTCAGAAAGTTTCAGTGGGTAGCTTCCAATTTCCTCTGTCTCATTGTGTTTCTGGACTTGTCTTGGGTGATCTGGAGGTCTGGGGTTGCATTTTGCTTCTGTATCTTGTCAGTCACTATTTTCTATTTTTTATTTTATTTTGTTTTTATGCTTTTATATTTCTTATGGTAGATAGCTGTATCACTAGTATCAAGCCTTCCCAAAAAATATCTGTTTCTGAGTGATATCTTCTAATATAGATGCCTCTTCAATTTTGTGGCTATCTCAAGAAACTACCTTCCCAATATATTAAGGGTGAGAAGTTGGTATCTGTCTGACTCAGCATCCAATCCTTTAGTTCTGGATTGTGGTGAAGTTATGATCCTAGCCAATGCCAGTGTTGTTATGCAAGGGGGAAAACTGATTATAACAGGTATAAAATCCTGGCTAAAGTAGTACAGTTAGCAACAACAATAGCATCAGGCATAGTCTATATACTGACAAATTGTGCTATTAACCTGACACCTTTAACCATAGGAACAGATTCTATAGTTATATAACAAAAATCCAACATATTCCAGGAGCTTACATGTAGTGATTTTCTTCTTAGCAGAGTGACTTTACCCTGTTGCATGGGGATGGGAGAAACTTAAGAGGGATACAGGACAAAATAGGGAGATCAATGAGGTCAAATATAGTAGAAACAATTCTGGGGAGCAAAGGATGTTCATCGAAGTTTTGGGAGATTGAAGAACACAGGAGAGAAAGAATGAAAGAGAAAATGAAGGAACACTGAAGTGAATTAGAGAAAGAAGAGGCAATCTTCACTCACATAAAAATACCATAAAATCAAGAGAGAGTTGAAAGAGAGACATAAGACAAATAGAAGAAAATAAAAAGAAAGGTAAGAAACCTAAATAGTAAAAAAGAAAGATAAAAGAAAAGAAAAAGAAAACCACAGCCAGATATAAAAGGGAAAACAAATCAAACAAAGAGAAAAAAAAAGTGGTAAAATTCCTCTGGTGTCCATGGTTCTGTGGTAGCATCCAAATTGGATCTCAGAAATGCACTGTGTACTCCGGCCAAGTTTGCATTAGGTTTTTTTCTGAGTCAGGGCTGATCTTGGCCTTTATGTACAGAGACTGGTCTTCTGTTGCTGGGGTTCTCCCAGAGCCCTTTAATACAGGATGGCTGCCCTACTTGCCTACTTCTGTTCCACATGTCTGGCTAGTGCACAACACCAGTTCACTGAATTCACCAGTTGCTGGCTTGTGTTATCACTGTTGCTTGGGACTTTTCCATGTTGCTGGTCCTACCTGCGAGTGTGCACCCACACCAAGGCTTGCTCTATGCTGGTCTCACCTGCTGGTATATGCCTATGCCAGGGACTGTTCTCCACTGGTCTCAAATTCTTTTTAACTATAATCACATTATTTGACCCCTGACCTTAAGTGACATTAAATACTACAAGTTCATTATATCCTATCAAGAAGAAAACTCATTTTTCACATATTTTGTTTACTTGTAACTACCTCTTTGTAAACCTATTTTTTACTTTGTAAATGGCATAAACAAAAGACAGAAATAAATATTCGCCTCTTATGCCCCACATAGGTGTATTAGAGCAGTACTTCTCAGTCGCCTCTAAAAACAAAAATTACAATTATTTTTTAGCCTCATGTACTTTAGTTGTATGACCACATGGCATGTTGTACTTCTGTGAGGTCCTTGGATTCTGCTCCAAATACTAACATTTATAAAGAGAAACATTATTTACTTGTCACTCTAGGACTTTTTCTCTTTTGGTCCTGAGGCTCAAGTAGTGAAAATCAAACATAATTCTCCAGCACAGTGTTAGATTCTCTCTTTTCACATTCTGCAAAATATTCAGTTTACTTTTCAAAAATCAGCCTTTTGTGGTAAAGAACACCATCAAAGTAACTTCAAAAATGTTCTAAACTATTTTCTTCACAGAACATTTGGTCAGTTTAGAGCCCAGCTCTTGACAGATACATGTCACAAAGGCAAAGCTCTCCTTCTGAGCTATATACTCTATTCCATTTTTGCTATGATGCCATGACAAAGAAATACTACAAATTGACTTTATTCTAAGGTTTAAAAAAATCCAGGATGCTGTACGTGAAACTGGCCTTGATGTTGCACTCATACACATTATTTTTCCTTTTTGGAGTTAATTATCATCTACTATCAGTCTGCCTCCTCACCCACTGCATTGGAGCCCATCTGGAGTTTCTTTATGTTGTCTGTGTGTGTAGGTTTCCCCCTCCCACTAAATCAAGCCAAGTTAGCATCATCAGAAACTTTCCTAGTTGCCATCTGTCACCTTACTGCAGATTTTGAAGCATTGAATTCATAAGTGCTGAAATGAGAGTCCCTCTTAGAGTTTTTGCACTATGCTTTTTAGTATTATCAATATTTGTTGATTTATTTTATAGCATTTGCATGTGTATGCCTGTACTTTAAGACCCACTATTATTGAGCTTAAATAAGATTTGAATGTCAAATAGGGAAACTTTATAGGAATAGTGTGACTTTGTGGTTAATATAGAACTTTGAGGTCAGAATATCTGGGGGGAAATAATTACTGTCCTTTTTAATTTTGCAGCTGTAGGCATTTACTTTTGATCTCCAAGACTCACTTGCTTCTTCTTTATTAATCATGCTAAACCTACTTACAAGGTATGTGACAGGATTTAATCAGATGCCATGAATAGAATACTTGTCATCGTGCTTGACAGGTATTAAATTCTCAGTAAATTTCATCTTTTACTTATCTGGATAAGATAGTTCCAACTCAAACCTGAATACACTTATGTTGTTTAAAAGCAAAATGATATTCAGTATATATTTACTAATAATGTATTACATCACTCTTATATTGCAGTTGTAAATGCTGGGTTCTATCTCCCAAGCAGTCTAGAATATAGGGAGAAACTCTCGAGCAAATGGGGGTGATATAATACAGCTGTGAAAATGGTGATACAACCACAGTGGTTTGAGAAAAAGGAAAGGATCTACCCAGAGTGTGCAGAAGAGGAGGGTGAGGAGAAAGCTTATTTTTTCTGTTTTCATTTTTTAAGTTCTTTAATGAAAGGATAAAACAAAACTTCACAACAAAATAAAAGAACAACAATAAGTACAAGACATGGACAGAGAAGATTCTCTCTTATAAAGAGGAGGTAGTGTAAAACTTTCTGTTTAGTGAACCAAGAAAAACTAGAGAAACATATTAAACAAGTTAGCATACACAACATGTTAGACCCTGATTAAGTTCTAACTGCTGAGCAATTTGGAGTTCTCCTAGTCTGCGGAAAATTATTCTAGGTGCAGTTGTAAGAAGAACATGATTTGCAATGATGTAAATAAAAACACTAAAAATGACACTATAATGAAAGAACTGAAGTTAATGCTTTATATGAATAATATGATATAAAAATCTGAATAAGAAAGTAAATATCTCATTGGGCAAAGCTCATGAAAGCAATTATAAATTTCTTGCTTAAATTTTGCCTTGAAGTTAATAAATTAATAATGACTAGTATTTATTCCATAACAAACATTGAAGTTGTTTTATTACATTGTATTCTCCAAATATAAACAATTCTATCAGTTTTAAGATAAATGCAGTAAATAAACTGTAGAAATCTTACTACAGCAAATGTAAAAAAGTGCTATACAGAAATTCAGCTCTACTCTCTCCAGGTTATTTCTATTAAGAGGATCAGAGATGCTAATCTAAACAATCCCTCCATGTTATTGCCCAAAACTTTATTTATCAATAAGACAATTCTCAGCAGTTTCATGTTTCAAAGTAAAACTGTTAACTTTTAGAACATGTAGAACATCTTTGAATGTTAACAATTTTTAACTGCTCTTGGGTTTATTCTACAATTTGTCAAATTTGAAAACTTACATACTTTCTTCCTTAGCTCCCTCCTTCATTCCTTCTCTCCCAAGGAACATAGAATTAACTTGCTTTAAATGTTTCCAAACAAGACTGGCTTCCAATAAATTCATAAAAACTGCATCAGCTTTCTACATGAAGAACTTCTCATAGTATTGAAGAAATGAAATGGTGAAGAGGCCTTTTCCCTTCTGTTTTATGGAACACGTATGCTCAGAGTGCTTCAGAGACTGCCCACACAAGCTTTCCTGTGTACTGAAAGAACAGCACCTACTGGAAAGGGAAAGAGCTCTGATGGCCACCGCTGTCCCTTGCTAGAGTTGCCTTTCTTGACTATTAACATACCTGCCAGGTGGGAGCAGTTTTCTAGATTCATTATATTTGGAAAAGGGAAACATACCTTTCTCATGGATATTAACTCTGTATCATCACTTGCTTCCTGTGATCATGATGCGGTTGCTCATGGTATTTGTGTCCTATCTGTAGGTTGGATTGTGATGAATTATATTAATATAATGCAGCGTGCATTGGGTCATATCAGTATCAATTTCCACATCCCTTCACTTCTCACCATCATCCGTAAAACATACTCAGAGATCGCATACCTGCCTTTTTGCTTAACTGATTTTTATTTCCAAGATTTCTATAGTTATGTCTTAAAGCAAAGAATGTTTAGAGATATGAAAATCATCCGAAATGAATAGCAAACATCAAACTACCATCTCTGACAACTACATTTATCCTCAGAATTCTTCTCACTTCCTTCCTCCAGGTGCTACTAACAATGGAAGAAATTTGGCTGATGAAATAAAAACTGTTAGATCTTTGCACCAACATCATAGTTTGTACAAGGTGTGGTTGAAAAATATGGTAAATATTCACATTTTAAACAAAGAATTATTCTAGTAAAAGGCAAGTTGCTATTCATCTTTGAAAATATTTTCTCTTGCCTCGAATACACTTATTCCCTCATCCTGCCACTTTCTCCGCCAACTCTGGGAGTCCTCTTTCTTGAGTATCTTTTGTCAGGCTATCATAGCTGGAACTATGTAATGTCTGGATTCAAAATATTTACATTTCATGGGTATTTTGGGGAAGAGCCAGAAGCACCACAGAGCCAGACCTACTGAATAAGGTGACTAAGAAAACGCTGCAGAATTTTTACAAGCTTGCTGTTCTCTTGGATGGCACTCGGCGGCCTTCTTCTTCTTCTTCTTCTTCTTCTTCTTCTTCTTCTTCTTCTTCTTCTTCTTCTTCTTCTTCTTCTTCTTCTTCTTCTATTTAATCACACTTCATAAAGACACTCTTGGAAAAAGGCTGCTTCAGAAAGTGGAAAGATCATAGAATAAACGTCTTCAAAATATGGGGGAATATTTTGAGGGCAATTAGGAACAATTTGTCTTTTACTGTACTATTTTTAAATTTAAACATTCACCCACTGAATTTGTTGATTACCCTATAATATTTAAGGAAATTAAATAAAACTGAAGAAGGCTTAATTTCTTCCAATGCAAGAAGAAGAAAGCAAAACTCATTTTACATATGTGTGTGTTTGTTCACATATATATCCCTCTATTAACACCCATTTGAGGGAAAGAGGGACATTAGCTGATTATAGACAGGCAAATAAAAACCTAGATGTAGAGTTGTAATAATCTATAATAAATTCAATAAACTAGATATAGAATTTATATAATCTATAATAAATTCAATAAGTAAATTATAAAAATGAGCTTGTAATATTTTCCCTACTGCCCACATTTTTCATAAATAATTCACTATAAAACTGTCTTTCTTGCCAAAGTAAAGAAACATTTTCTCTACTCATGAAGCAAATTAGCCAATTAACCTTGCAGTACCTGCACAAGTTTATGGTCAGAAACTACATAAATTTAATGTGCAGTTTAGACATGGGAAATGATTTACATTGATTTGACTGTCACACCAGACCTATTTGTACTTTCCGTTATTCTATCAGAAATGAAAACACATTTTAGAGGAAAGTCATTATGCTCCGTAACTGTGACCTACAAAGGAGCATGTAAATGGTTCTTCCTGTTTTGATTTTGTATTTCATCTACACAGTAGCATAGTAGAAGGTTTTCTTGTCTCTTCAGGTCATTTCCATTTGCCAAGCATTAGACTGTTTCTACACATTTTTAAGTAGGTTAAACATCTTATTTCTTGCATGTGTTTTCTAAGGTTTCTTTACTGATCACTTGGGTTTCAGATAGTAGCACCAAAACTCTGAAGTTTAAGTTAATTCCATAAAATCTAGCAGATAAAAAATTTTTAAAACTCTGTTTTCTCCTATGGGAAGATAATTTTCATCCTTTGGGAACAACCCAGTTGTATAGTGTTAGTATTTTTTAGAAGTCTTCAGTAATTCCAAGTTTCAACTTCCTCTGAAAATACTTTGTAAATGGAATGGAGATCAGTGTAATAGTTCCTTCCTATAAGTTCTTTTCTTAGAGGTACTGATTTATCTTTAATCAGTCAAATTTTTCATGCTTGCATCTTTTTTTCTAAGATAATCAATTTTAGTGGATATGCAACTTTTAATAGTCTTTTGATAAACTACTTTGGAAAAATAGATTATTCTGGAAAAGCTACTTTGGCCAATATCTTCCCATCTGACCAATTTCTACACTACTTGTGAAAATTACAGCTATTTTGAGTATTGTTCACTGTTAAGTTTCTAGACTTTTAAACTGAGATTATTGTGAACCTTAAGTTCTTAAATGTTGAATATATTTGCTTAGAAATTTAATGCTAAGAAGTGATCATTCATATCCCTTTGACAAACTATGAAAAGAAGTTCCTTAAAAAGCCAGTCTGAAAGTTACCACATATCCAAAAATATCTTCCTGGAGTGTAAAATTTCTGTTAGTTAAATGTATATATATTTTCCTATCATCACTTTTTAAGTATACATTCAAATAATTACACTACAATACTATTTCCATTTTCAGGGAACAGAAATATTTTCTGCTAATTATTAATAAATAGAGACCACACTGTTAAGCAATCATTTATATCTCTTGGCCCACTTACTAGATTTGGTTTCTGGCCTTCCAATCCTTGGCAAGTTTTATATGCTACTGTCCCATTCTTAACCTAGGTCAGCTATTTGTAATAAAATGTTTGCTATCTGCAATCAGCTCAAAGTGGCTTCTGGAACAAAAGAGCCATCTTTGATCACTAATTGTAGTAGTCAGTTTGGATTGCTCTTCCTTTTCCATATTTTAACAACATTATCAAACAACAGAAGAAGTGGAGGTTATGTATTAGGATATCAAAATGAGAAAATTAGAATATGAAATAACAATGAAAACTCAGAATAAGGGAAGTCAAATTTTAATCAGTCATTTTTGGAGTTTACACTCGTTTATCATGTAATTGGCCAATGATAGTAATACAAATAGCATAAATACACGTGATAGTGTTTTAGAGTAATGGTTCTGAATACTCCATTCTCGTCTTTACATGCGTATATAGTTTTCTGCCATGTTGACTATAACTTGGGCCATGCTGACTATAACAACTTGGGCATGTGACTTGCTTTGATCAATTTAATATGAGCAAATTTGACACACATAGATTCTTAAATAAAACTGGTACAAGGCTGTGGATTTAGCTTAGCAATGTAAGTGCCTGCTTGGCAAGTGCAAGGTCATGAATTTAATCCCTGGTAAATAAATAAATAAAGTAAATAAATAAATAATAAATAAAACTGGTAGATTTATAGCAGGTCTTTTATAACACTGATCCAAGTGAAGCCAGGAGTAAATTGCTGGAGACGTGTGACTCGACTGACACTCAACAATGGACCTGCAAGGAGGTAAGCAAGGTCCTTTGATTCTATTTACACCAGCTAAACTGCTTGTTGAGGAGAACCACACAAATCAACCAAGATGAGACCAGAGAAAACCGCTAGTCCAAACTGCTTAGTAAGGTATTAATAAGTGATGAGTATTTGGAGCCAGTTATTCAGGGTTACTAGTTACACACACACAAAATAAATTAGTGATATGGTAAATAAAGATGAATTTTTAATAAGATTTTCTGCCTTTTCATCTTGGATTTCCCATAATAATAAAAAGAGGGTGGATATTATAGACTGGTGCTGAGAATTGTAATGTCATCAAGGTGCTTGGAGCTTTAGTGCCTTGGTAGCCTGCTGTTCATGATGAAGTGACTGATCTATCTTTAGGTACTCTGTGTTCAGGACGGACAAAGGGAAAATGGCTGCACCCACTGCTTTTTGTTAGGAAAGCACAGCTTTCTCAGAAATTCCCCCCCAGGTATCTGCTGTACCTCATTGGAGGACAGGGGTATGTTATCAGGTCACTTCTAGCTGCTGTACTGGCTAGGGAAGTATTACAGTCTCTAGGGAAGTATCAGCTTTTTCAACCCCAGGAAATGGCTTTAGAAATGATTGGTCTGTTATGCAGCCAACAGTGTCAGGCTTATTTCCTTTCCCATCACGTTGTTTTTTGTTTTTTTTTTTAATCTTTACTAGTGCACATTAATATATGTGGGAAAGCTTCCATTAAAATATTTTAATTAATTTAAATTCCTTTACTCCTTCCCACATTTTTCAGTTTCTTATGTTCCTTTTTCTGTCTCCAGATGTCTGCCTACTGGTTTCCTGTCCTTGCCTTTATTTTAATTATTTTTGTATCACTGGGTGTACTTTTAATATTTCTCATATAAGAGAAATCATGATATCTAATTTTCTTAATATGGCTAATTTCACTTGATTGGAGGGTTTCTAACTGCAGCCATTTTCCTACACATGACTTGATTTTATTACTCTTTATTGTTGAGTAGTATTCCATTGTGTATATATACACCATATTTTCTTTATCCATTCATCTCTTTATCCATTCATCTATGCTGTTTCTGTGGCAGAGAACTGCCTGGTTAAGAACACAGATATGCATTTATTACTATAGTATGCAACCCATATATTTTTTTTTCCCCAGGAATATGCCCAAGAGTGATATAGCTAGGTCAAATTATAACATCGCTTTTTTCTTCTTAGTATTATGTGAAACCCAAGGGGGAAAAAAGATGTAAACTTGAATTTTTATCTACTTACTAAGCAATATTTACCTTTTTAAGTCTCAGTTTTATTATCTGTAAAACTGTGAAATACCATATACATTAAGCCTCAGTTGTAAATATTAAATTATAATATAAATAGTCATGTAAGATATAACATTAGCTTTAGGTAAGTCTAAGTTAGGTAAGTTTTCTCTTTGCCAGTTTCCTGATACATGCTGGAAGTTGGTTTTAGATGATCAAAAAGGAACAGGAACATTAAATTTTCTTGAATTTTGCGTTTTTAGTTGACTAATCAAAATATTGCTGATGAATAAATTTAACTCTAGATCCCAATCATGTTTAACTGTCTATAAAAAATTAAAAATGTGATAAAATGGAGACTTTAAATAAAACAAAAAAAAATGTGTTGTGCTAAAAGATACCTTGCCACTAATTCTCCTGAAATACCCCGCGCCCCAGCTTCAAACACATTGATTCCTTCCTTTGCGGCATGTTCTGAGGTGCGTCTCTGGAAGTCCTTTTTCATGCATGTCTTCAGTCGTGCTGTTGTTAAGTCCTTGAAATGTACTAAAATGATTCAAAACACTTACATTTCATTGTTATTTTGACTTTGGAGAAGAGTCATATCACATGGTGCCAGATTGGGTGAAGAAGACAGATAAAGACACACTATAATAATTTTACAAGGCACCCATTCCTTTAGATGCCACTTAGCAGAAGAATTGACCATATTTTTGATCAGACCTTATAAAGACTCTCCTAAAAGAGGACTTCCAGGAGTGGTGGGATGGGCGTTTCAAGTGGAGGGGAAGATTCTGAGGGAGATTAATCACATTTTGTCTTTCCCTATAATATTTTTTAATAAATATTTGCTCTATTTTTATATCACATTTTGTAGCTTAGAAATGGAAAATGTAAGGCATATCTATTCTGTTCAGTTCTGTTTTTAAATTTAGGAGTTTGAGTTCTGAAGAGATAAAAATTATGACAGTGTGAGATGCTAAAGTATAAGGATATGAGACAGGACAGAATCAAAACTCACAAACATATAATTATTTCTTTTGATAAACTTCCTTTTGACACTGCCCATACCTTGGCCAGTTGACATTAGTGGACTTTGCTGGCATTCGAGGTGTCAGATCACCAGTAAAATCATTGAGGTTTCATTAGCCAAACAGTCTCTATCTTAATTTACATAACCCCAGAACCTTAGAAATCATGATTATGAAGAGTCAAGCTTTGCTATGATAACAAACCCAGGAATCTCAGTGGCTGAATTTAATGCATGTATTTTCTCACCTTGCTTATGCAAATGTTATAATTTCCCCAAGGACTATTTCTTCTACTTTGTGACTCTGCGCTCCAGGCTATCTTCATCTTGTAGAAAGGCTATGAGCATATGGCCTGCTGGTTACAATTAAATAGGTGACTAATGGTGTTGGCTGGAAGTGACACTTGTTACTCTTGCCTTTATGGATTATCCAGAATTTTCTTATAGCCTTACATATATGCAAAGGGGAGAGGAGTGAGAAATGAGGCTATTAAATCATCACTACTCATCTGTCTTTACAGTTAAAAATTGGGGGTTTCAATTAAATGAAAAATACTTATGTAATGTTTAGTACAATATGTGGATCCATAGTCTGAAAAGGCATCTGTTCTGTTCACTAGTCTAGGGTCAAAATCAAGTAGCGTTTGGCAAATAGTAAGGACACAAAATGAATAAATGATGAAGGAATGACTGAGTGAATGAAGGAATGAACAAACAATTGTGTTGACTCTCTTTCAGCTTTATTTTTATCATCTTTGAGTATATATGATAAAACTTTCAAAACTTTTATTTCTGTCTCTTTGTTGTTTAGGATAATGTCCCGTACACCCTATAGAAGCCACAAATTATTTGTTGATACTGAAGTTGAAGATAAACAAGGCTAATGTAACAGTTCATGGTCTAACTACACTTGTACTGTAAGATTCTCTTTTTCCTTCCATCAAAGGGTTACAGTTTAAAAGGAATGAACTTCATTGGAAATTTGATTTGTGTATATTTTAGGAACTGAATCTTGAAAAAACCCTGCTCAGCTTTGAAATACCAGAACAAATGTTCACCATGTGCTACATGAAGTCTAAAGCATTTGATGTAATTGTACCTCTGTAGCACTTTGCTTTTCTTTCTTAAACAACATAAATTTGCTGAGCTGGGCCTTAGAGAACTGTGATTTGTTGACATGAATCTAACATGATCCCAACCTGCATATTAAGAATGTTTTGATTCCTTTGCCAGCTTTGATTCCTTCGCCAAGTTTTGTGGAACATACTTTTGGCCTTGGCAATCTTCTACATATTAAGCATCCCATTCCTTCTAATTTCCAGGGAGAGGGAGAGAGTCAGAGACATCAATTATTTTTCTTTGCACTCTTGGGAGTTACACACATGAAATTAATAGACAGCAGCAGTAGATTGTTTTCCTGACACATTCTAAGTTGGGGTGGTACCAAGGACATCTGAAAGTCAGAGAATGAATCTACATTATTCATTCTCAGCTGGTGATTATCAAAAGTTTGTTATTTCATTCAGCTGTAGCAAGCAAACATGGATTAAAATACTAAAGTTGCCTGTGAATATCTAAAAGATACATTTTTTATTTTATTCACATTGAGTGTTTTCTTGAGGAAAACACTAAATGGTTCTGAAAGACTACATGGTTGGCTTTAAGGAAAAACATATTTGAAACACTGAAAACATAAACTGAGGAACAGTTAGAGTATATGATACAGGTGCTATAGAACCTCACTATCCATCTGCCAAATGAAAAAATGATGTGGGTTGAATAAACAGAGAGCTTTCAATGTAGTGAGAAGTTTAGGGCTTCTCTGTTGAGTTTTTCTTAAAAAGTATGTACATTCATTTAATCAGTAGCTATGTATTAGATGCATAGCATGGACCAGGTGTTCTTCTAGGGTCAGTGAAAAAAATCGTAAAACAAAATAAAGTGAAGCAAACAGAACCAATCTTACCCTCAGGGAGAGTTTATGGAACTTGTCCACAATCACATAACTCCTAAATGACAGAGCTGAGATGTAAGCCTAGTAGTCTGAAGGCATAGTGTCATTACCGAATGCCCCCTCTTTATTGTCCATGCTTATATTACAATAGAAATAAATGGAAATTTTCCTAGTCCGAAGTGATTTGTTCTGCAAATCTTTCTACTAGGCTCTCCAACAGAGGGATGAAGATATGTTCTTTACCTTTCTACAGTTGATAGGAGAGCATCAGTCCTTGCATAATCAGGATAAAATATGGATACAAAATTATAAGGCAAAGACTTTGTAAGACAATGTGGCATACAATTTAAGTTTAAAGATTTATATTAGTCTTACATAAGGCAGTAACATTTGAGTGATATCTTTTAGGTGAATAAATTTCAACTTTGCAAAGGGAAAAGAATATTTCAGGTAAAGAGATTTACATGTACAAAGTTACATAGAAGACAAATAATATGAAGTTTTGAAATTATAAAGAATTTAATTGGTAGAACTTGACTGACTTGAGAGAGAGGGGAAAAGCCCTCACAAGAGATTGTGTGGTCACAAAAGTTAAGAGAACTATGGTCTTTAAGATCAAGTAAGTATAAAACTTGTTTTAAAAAAAGTCCATTGGAGAAGTTTTGTTACCTTGTACATTTTTACATCAGCATTAACAAATGAATGTTTTATTTTTTGTCTTTCAAAAAAAAAAACTTTAAAGTATCAGGAGTAATGACCTCAAGATTGTCTTGAGTGTCTTTGAAATGGATTGGCTAGTTAATTCAGGGAAGGAAGTCATCCTAGTATGCTTAGGTAGTGCTTGGAGTCAGCTTGCCTATATAGAAGAGACAACAGCAGTTAGAGAAACAGGCAGCACTCAGAGAATTTTCCTATTTATTAAGTTGCGATCAAGTGGAGTAAGTCAAACAAAATGCTGATTTCAGAGAACTAGTGCAGAAAGGCTGAAAATGCAAGTAGGAAATAACCGAGGTGGCAGAGATGTTAGAATCTAGGGAGTCAGTCATTCAGGAAATAAATTCACTCCTGTGAGTATTTAGATTATTTGTAAATATTGAGATTATTTTATAGGTTTGTATAAATTTGAGAGCAGGATCAAGTTTTTATGGAAGCATTAAGTAATTAGTAAGAAGCTGAGAAAGGAAGGACATGAAGTACCAATAATGTTCAATTATTCGGAGGGACAGATTCGGGAAAAGGAGAGATTAAAATTTTAAAAGGGATGATGTTAAGAACACTATACATGGTTTGGTAACTATCTGAACTGAAGACCAAGAATTCATAGTGAGATTAGATGATTAGAATTGAGTTTAAACCACCTAAAAAGGCAAGAAGAATCACTTATGTAAGTATGCACATGATACAAACTATTCTCAAAACGTAGAAAGTTATAAATTCCAAAGTTAAACATTCTTCCTCTTTGACTTTCTCTTTGGGTGCCTAACTTATAGAGACAGCTGTGCCCAAATCTTCACAGAATCTCTGTGATGGTTAAACTGACAATTTGAACTAATGTACTAATTTTTATGTTTTCATAATTTATCACCTCCTTATGATACTTCTTGGATTGCTAAGAAAAATTGAGAATTGAATAAAGTTATATTTCTGATATTCTTCATCTTTGGTTTTCATGTCATTTTTAGTGTAATTCCATTATTTCTAAGACATGATTTCTCTGTATCATTTCCTCTCTTTGCTGCAATAAATTTTCAAGCTTGTTATTTTGTTTTGTTGTGTTTTAAAAGAAATGGGATGTAAATTTTCAGAATTTTTCATGACACTATGAATTGATACATGTTGTGCCACTGTCTTGCTAACGTGAAATGAAAATGATAATAAAGAATTTTGATTCCATGTTTATTCTTATTTCTTTATATATAAAGTGTTTTTCTGTGGGGGAAAATTTAGGATATTCTTCTTTTGGAGAGCTGACATTTAATCAAAGCATGTATGCCAAAACTTTTAAAAATTGGTTTGTTTTATTTTTTCATTCTTTTTGTTCTCTTTTGCTGAAGAGGATTTAGATTACATTTTGGACATTCTGAATCCATCTTACATATTTCAATATTCCTCTAGTATTTCCCATCCTTTCATATTTTATGTCCGTGTTCTAGTTTTCCCCGAAGTTTTGTTATCTATTATTTATCTTTCTTATATTCTTGCCAATTCTGGTATTTGGTTTTCCTGATCGACATGTTATTTTGCAATCATTTTATTAGTTCCTAAGATTCCATCCATTTTTGACTGATTTTCACCATTTCTTCATATAGATGGCTATACCCTCAAATTTCTCTGATTAAAAAAAAAACTTTTTAAAGTGCATCATCATTACTACATTATGTTTACTAACTTTATATCCATGTTTCTATTGTCTACTTTGATCTTTCCCCTTGAAACTGTGAATTTTCTTTAAATACTAAGTGAAACTTGAAAACCAGAAATTGCAATTGATTATTATACAAAACTGGCCCACAGTTCTATTATAGTTGTGGAACTGTCATCTCAAAAGTTTTATGCTTTGAAAGAGATGGCTGATTTTGCATAGAGCAAAGATCTCTGTGGGTACACACATTTCTCCTTAGATTTTATGGATGGGGCATGTGTAGACAGTTTCAGGGCTACCATGTTACTAAACTAAAGAACATTATATTTTTAAGTTTTGTGGTTAGAATTCTTGATCCCCAAAGGAAGGATTCATTTCAGTCAGTTTAATTAAAAGAATTGATTAAGAGATGTTATATATCACACCTAATTGTTGAGAGGATTAGAGGACAGGCTCTAGAAGAAACTACAAGAAAACAAACAAACAAACAAACAGCAACAAAACAAGAGCTGCTCTCAGAACCTCAATGAAGAACTGGCCTAAAAAATGAACTCACGTAAGATCATTTAGGCCTGAGAATGCATGACCATTCCTAACCTGCTCCCTTATGTGACTCATATGCAAATCATATCTTGTTCTATGCAGCTGACTGGGGGAACTAACATCTCCTGTCTTCAACTTAGTTGCAATGGAGACTAAAAAATGATGACTTTAAAACTGTTCTGGAGGAAATAGACGAGTCACAGTTTGAGGAACCATCAAGAACCCAAAGTACTCCAAAGACTCAGAGCAGTCACAAATCCTAGAAATCCTCTATGCAGTGAGACTTACTTGAGTCGATTTCTATATCCAGGTCTAGCTGATTTTCCTTTTAACTTTCAGACCCAGCAGTGGCTTTAGGGTTGGGTTTAACATTCCTGTCTGGTCCTACAAAATACAGCAATGGTACCTCTACCTGTAAATCCTTCTCATTAGCTCTACCTGAGGTAGGGTTAATTGGTTCAGAAAATTTAACAGACTATGAAACTGAAAGGGTTGAGTAGTCCCAGCGGTGCCTGCACAGTACATTTTTTAACTAATGGTCCAAGTTTTAACACCCCGTCCTCATATCCACTTCTTTTTCTTGCATCTGCTTATTCCAAACACTGGGCCCCTAGAGGTGGCTCCCAGAAGTGGTGTGACCACCCCTAAAGCAGCCTCTCTGGACTCTTCTCTTGAATCAGATATATCTGTCCAATAGATCTGATGCAATAATTTCATGTTACAGAATTCAGTAAAAATATCTACATTGCTGACTGCATAGCTCATTTTTCTTTGTTCTACTGCATGGATTATTTTTTCAAGTCTTTATTGTTTCATTAAGATTTTAGAAACATCAACTTACATGTGAGTATCAACACAATGATTTTGCTAAAGAGTTTTAGAAAAGGGAAAAGCAAATAAAACCTCATAGTTCCTCTGTGCCCTCTGCCTCATTTATGCCTCTCTATTGCCTATACAAGGAGCAGGCAAATTCGAAAGGATCAGAGAGTAAATACTTTGGACCCTACTGGCTTTGTGGCCTCCTTTGAAGCTACTCAAATCTGCTATTGTAATGCAAAAATGCCATGGGCAATATATAAAGAGATAAGCAGGGCTAGGTTCCAACAAAAGTTTGTTTATGCAGCAAGGAGAAATCTAGATTTGGTCAATAATTTTAAGGTTACCCACTTCTGGTAAATATGAAATATACTGAGGGAGAATATACCAACAGTTTCAGTTTTAGCACTAGACAAGGAATGAACTATTTGAGGAATCATTGAAGTTATTTATATTAAGTGTCTTGCTTACACTCTGAGTCACTTATTGCCTATAGTTACAGTATTTTTAGAAATTTAATTAGAAACAGGTAGGGTTAAGACCATCGATTTGGTCCTGAAAATATTTTCTTTTTACTGTCTCTTTATGGAAATGCATAAAACAATTTATAGCAGGCTTCTTCATGAGTTTTTTACAATATGAAAGCAGCATTGAAAATAATTCTTCTGATGTGAAACACTTTGCTATCAGAAATATTTCTTGAGGAATTGCTATGTTTATATGCAATGGTAAAATCTTCAAAATTAACTTTAGAGAACCAGAGATTTATTGTACACATACCTGTTAAATTAGCACAGGAGGAAAAGAAGAACTACTGAGTTATTTTCATCTGAGTTTTCAGTTAAATGGGACACATATTAAGATTTGAAAGCAAGAAAAAGGGTAAGAATGTAGTGAGTAGCTATAATGTAATGTATTTTGAAGTTTAAATGGATTGGAAAGTTGCTGAAAACATACTTTCCCCGCACATTTACTAAGGTGGATTTGCGACAGGAACAGATTATATTTCCCTTTCATTTTATCCATGCAATATTTCAACACCAATAAAAATCCCTTTAACTCAGATGTTCAGCTTGACATTTGTATATGAAATTCAGAGAGAAAACCTGCAGCTCTGAAGTTGCCTTGGAAAGGACAGTGAATCTTAGGTGTAGAACATTCAGCTTCCAGGTGAGGTGAAATGCCCATGTTCACAATAGCTAATTCCCAATTCGTTGATAGTTGTTAGCATTCGGTTGAGAAGTTTTTGATCATCAGTTTCACTGCACTGTCACCTCTGGCTGCCAGGACTCCTCCCTCAGCGTATCACTGTTAGATTCCAAAATGGCACTGCCAGAGGGATCACTTCTGTCTTTCTTGGCTGCTATCTGGCATGACATATTTAAAAAAAAAAAAAAAAAGCTTGAATCCTAGATTGCTATATTCTTAAGTCTCTTGTTTTCTTCCCAAATCCTTCTATACTCTATTAGAACTCATCCCTGCTATTTATATCATGTCGATAAGGCTTTTGGCAACTTTAATGTTCATTGAAGGGCAGGATTAAATAATGCTTCTAAGCAGAGCTACTGAACCAGATGACAGGACTTCAAATTACAACTTGGCCATTTCCTAGTTTCATGCTCTTGGGTAAATAATCCCTCTGTGACTCAATTTCTTCATCATTAGAATGACCCAATAATAGCATTTGCTTCTTTGAGCTTATGCAAATATTTACTGAGAAAAATTAGTAGAGAACTTCTTTTATTTTTTTTTTTTCTGTTTTTAAACAGGGATTGAACTCATGACCTCACGCTTGCCAGGCAGGTGTTTATGCCACTGCGCTAAATCCCCGGCCCCTGAGAAAGAATCCTAAAGCAGCATCTTCATATTTTAATGTGAAAACAGAGAAAATGATAATCTTGTTAAGATGCAAATTCTGTTTCAGTGGTTTGGGATTGGAGTTTCACCCCAAGTAACGTGACTGCCGTTGGTCTGCAGGTCCCATGTGTGATCCCGTCAAGAAAGAAATGTGTTTATAACCCAGCAGGGCCTAAAGAAGTGCCATCGTCGTTACCGTCGTCATTGTAACAGTAAATATGTTTTCCTTTCCCTGTTTTTCTTTTTTTTTGTTTTTCTTTGGTACCGGGGATCGAACTCATGACCGCGTGCTTGCAAGGCAAGCACTTATGCCGCTGAGCTAAATCCCCAGCCCTCCCTGTTTTTCTTTTTGTCTTCCTTCAGTGATCTCATTCTTTAAGGTCATCCTACAAGAATTAATGAGAAAGCTTTCTGAGTACAAACATCTTATTTTCTGGGAAAAGAAAAGAAGGAAAGTACAATAATAGTCCATGTGACAAACTCCCGGTCAGATATGACTTCTCTCTAGATTTCCACTTCAGCCCCAGGTCTCTACTAAACACTCCATCTGGAAATCGTACAAAAACATTTTTCCTCTTACCCTGTTTTACCTTGCTCTTACTGTCTGTGTTCTATTTTCTGGGAATTATTTTGTCTTTATCTTTCAACTGTACTATTGAAGCTTTAATTTTTTAAAAATAATTTTTAATTTTAAGATCTCTTATTCTTCATATTTTTATATTATCGTATTTTTGATTCCTGCACAAAATATTTTCATTCTCTTTAAGGATATTAATAATATTTTTGATGATTCGGTTTCCATGGCCCATGTCTATTTCTCTCAAATTTTCTTTATTCTATTTGTATTAGTTTCTATTTTGCGTATCATTTCCTCTCCTCAAGTATCTGCATATCCTTCCTTTTATGCTCAGATATGAGTGTGCTGTGAAAGCTGGTTGGAAATTCTTATATGCAGATGATAATTTTCAAATGTGTGTTGACTGGCCGATTTTATTGAGGATCCCTCAAATCATGACCTTTCGTGGATTGGACAGAGTCACTAAAAGAATCTTCTCATCTCTTGTTATTTCAACATTTATATGCTCATCTTTACTTATTCCCTGTTTTTATTAAACTACACTGATCTTAGCTGTATTTAACTTCTTATAGACTTATTCATTTACTTTTTTAAAACACAAATCCTCTACTGTTTTGCAGGGGTTGACCAGTGCTATTTGCCTGACTAGGGAAAATGAAA
This sequence comes from Hydrochoerus hydrochaeris, assembly GCA_004027455.1. Lineage (NCBI taxonomy): Eukaryota > Metazoa > Chordata > Mammalia > Rodentia > Hydrochaeridae > Hydrochoerus > Hydrochoerus hydrochaeris. The sequence continues at coordinate 265,028 of PVLA01002206.1, read as the reverse complement.
GTATTAATCTGAGTATTGAAGTTGTTCTCTAACAAAACCATGTGCTACGCTCTGCTTTACTCCTGTCTTTTCCTTTTCTGGAAATTCTCAAACTCCCAATTTTAAGCACATGGAAGTTTTAGGTTGAAAAATGGGGTGTTTGTCGTGTTGCTTAGTATACCCTCCGGTTTAGCTTTTCCAGTACTAAATATACAAGCTTTTCCACTCCTTCTGATTTCCAAATGTCAATTGTACTGCTTTTGTTTCCTCCTCATTTTTTTTTTTGTTGTTGTTGTTGCTGTTGTTGTTTCTGTTAATTTCTTTCTTTAAAAACATCTATTTGCCATCATTTTACTTGGAAGAAGTGCATCTAAAGTAAATTATCCAATCATACCGGGTCATTTTAAAAATATATGAATATCTACTTTTCCATTATCTTAAGCAGCATTTGTGAAACGTTGATTCAAGCAGTTATGCTTTTCTTATAAATAGCTGATAAAACACAATAGTTTATAAAATTGTCCCTATAATGCCCAAGATTAGTTTATGTATGTCTAATGTTAAGCACAATGAAATTTGTACAGTATAGCCCAGCATGTAACTGACACTCCTTAGGCATTTATTGACTTAAAAAATTAATTGTCCCTGGACAATTCTAGAGAATAACTGTAACAGTATATTTTACACAATATGTTTGTGTGTGAGCTGTGTGTGCATGTAGCAGCTAATCATTCAGCCACATAAAGGAGGGAATACTGCAATTGTCTGTGTATCCCCAGGACCCATTCCCCACTGCTGAGTTGCCATATTACTCAGCAGGGCTAAGACCCAGCAGTGGTATAAGTAGTACCATTATTTTCCAGAATATTACCATCTGCTCATTTGATCCATTAACCTCCTATTGTACCTCATAAAAGAAATGTCCAGGCATGAAAGCAGATACACTGTAGAAACAAATAGAAGACAATATGTTCACATAGGTCATATACAGTATGCTTTGGGGAGCACAGGTCAATATCTGTCTATCTGTCTGTTCTTTCTCTCTCTCTCCTTCTCTCTCTACATCTCTCTCCCACTCCCTTCTTTTTGCTTAACAGTACATTATCTTTCCTGCAGGGAGGTGGTAGATTGACTACATAAATGAAATTTTCTTGGTCTAGTTTATTTATTTATTTCTAGTAGCAGGTTAATACTAATCAATTAACATTCAGTGTAGTCATTTCTTTATGTCCATCAAGGAGAGAAATAATAAATGAGTTAATAAGGAGGTTATGGGTGGTTAAATTGAGATGCAGATTACCAACTGGTTTTTTAAACCTTTCATTAAGTACACTGAAATGATGTAATTTTCATGTTGATTGTATTGACAATTACATGAGGCTGTAGAATCTGAAAAAAATTATAGTTTTTTAAACTGAATTGTTTAAAAAGGAACATTTCTATATTTCCTATCACATAATACTAACAAATACTCATATCCCATGTGGTAGACATTATATAGAACTTGTATGTTTAGTCCTCACAGTAACATCTAAAATAGATACTGTTCCGTTTTCCTTATAACAAGGTGATGTACTCAGAGAATTAAGTAGTTTTTCCAGAGTCACACTCTGGGAAGTAGTGGATCTGTGCTTGGAAACCCTGCCCAGTCTTCCCAGACTGAGCCTTTCAATACTCCAACTCTAATCTAAATTCTAGAATAATCTAGATCCAGCATGGCTGAAATAGCAGATGCCTTGACTTAAAGATGAACAAAATCTGTTTTTCTTATCTGAAGTTATAACACAGATTGTGCAGGAAGCTAGGTCTACAGAAAATGCTCAATATAATCATATAACTTTTTCTATGTTAATAATGGCTTCTCTTAAATTGCTTAATTTAATATATATTTAGGTTATTGTAGTCTTGAAAGATTGTGAATTCATTGCAATTCTAAATTAAAGAAACAACAATTTAAAGTTCCAATCATGTGAATTCTGGGCATTTACATTTTTGAAATCATTTATGAAGCAAAGTGCACAAAAAATTTTGATGTGCCAGATAGACCTTTTTCTTATTATCAGGGGGCTAAAATTATAATGTTCATAATTTAATTTCACATTGTTAAATCTATTTCATAACTACCTTAAGCTCGTAGTTGTTTCCAAATGTCTCAAACTAGTTGAAAATATCTCTGTGCTAAGAAAAACTGAGAATCAGTGAGCTACACAAAGTCCCCAGTGGGACCTAAGACCTTCAGCAGAAAATTTTAAAAATATTTTAAGAAGTTAAAAATGAAGTCAATGCATTCCTTCCAATCTACCTCAACTTCTGTGGCAATTGTTTAATATTTTATCTCTCATGCTTTTGTTAGGTCATTAACGCTGTATTCCAAAAACAATTGTTACCATCCTCTTAAACCATGCTAGTCTATATTTAGTTGATGAAGTCATCTGTTTTTTTAAAAATTTACTGCAAAGGAATCTTTTTTACATATTTATTTGGTCTGAGAGTTGAAAACTATCCTTATAGAGAGCTATGAAATGGAGGTTTCAGTAAGAATTGAAAATAGCTTCAGTTCCGTATCTCAATAACTCAGTACAGTACTGATAAAATAAGTCAGACTTCCAGTTTTCGAAAAGGAAAACAACTTAACAAAAGCACCTGTGAGTTCTAGACTTATTCAAGAAAAAATGAGAATAGGCAAATACAATCAAAGGTTTTCTTTAGTGTTACTTTATTTTTTTTTTTTCTTGGAAAGCTAATACGAAAACTTATGAGTATAAATTAGGATGTCTGAAGGATAAATGCTGAATATATACACAAATATATAAATAATTTGGATGTATTCCAAAATTCTGGTCTTGTCAATGTGGTAGTATTAAGAGACCATGTCTTTAAAAGGTGATAAGGCCATGAATTACCCTTCTTTGTGAATGGAATTAGATGCCCTTATATAAAGGCCCATCAGAGTAAATTTCTCTCCCTTGCCCTTCTGCCATCTACCAAATCAGAAGAAACAAGAAAGGAAAATGGCCTTACTGGATATCAAATGCTGGAATTTTGATCTTGGAGTTCCCAGCTTCCAGAAATGTCAAAAATACATTTATGTTCTTTATAATGATTCGATGTATGGTATTTTGTTATATAAGCACAAAAACACATATACATTTGAACATGCATTTCATTACTCACCTATGCTATTTAGGTCCCCATGGTAATGGACTTTAGTCTATAAAAACTTGTACCCTTCTAAAAAAAACCCTGTGTTTCTCCAAGACAGTTAAGTTGCCTCTACATTGCTAGTATTCCATGACCTGACCTAGGATAAAATGCCTGAATGATAGGGGGAAATAATGCAGGCTTTTTAAAGAGTTTACTTATCTTTTCAAGAAAGTTAATATGAAAGCTTATATGAGTATAACTTAGGATACTTAAAGGAGAGATTATCATGATTTCAGAGGTTTCATGCTAAGCTGGCTTCATTGCCTTGTAGGTGTGGAAGTCAGAACATCATGGTGGGGGGCATGTGGCAGAGAAAAGCTCTCATCTCACTGTGCCTGAGAAACAGAAAAGAGACAGACAGGGGTTGAGGTCCCAGTATCCCAATTGAGGATACCCTCCTAACAACCTAACTTCTTTACATAGATCTCCTAGAAGTTCTGGCACTTCTTAATAGTATCACAAGCTGGCAAGCAAACCCTCAACATGTGGTGTTTGAGGAACACTGTGGATCCAAATCCCAGTAATGCTCTTCAGGATGTCTCTGTTCATGTAATCCTTTTGACCAAGAAAATCGGCTTGAATGTGCAATAAATATTCTGAACAAAATAATTTATTCTTACATTATTGCAGACCAAAGGTGATTGTGAAAAATGTTTCCTAAATTACCCTATAATAACATCAAGCCTGCCTAATCAACAAGTATTATTTAGTTTTCTAAGGTATAAATTTTCTAAGATTTATGATATTAGTCAGTGTTGATAGAAGCTACTTAGGTACTTTAAAGAAATTCAGTAGAGATAATCAGTTATAAAATAGGGAGAATGGCAGGAGGAGCAAAGAAGAAAAGAGAAAGCTTTCAGTTCAGTAACTATAGAAGTGCTAAACTCTTTAATGTGTGAAAGAGAAGTAGAAAAGTGTTTCGGGAAAATGGCTTTTGTTTGTAAACTCTGCATTGGTTGACAACCATCTTCCCACACAAACACAAATGTGACCATCTTTTCCTAAATCATAGAGCAAATTAAATTCATGAACGAAGGTACCACTGTATGCTCTTGGGTGAGTATCTTTACTATCTACCGCTATGTCTTCACTTTATCCCAATTTGTTCAATCTCATCTTTCTTTTTGATTATCTGAAGTAGATATTTGTCAATTTTATAACTGTTTTCCAAAAGTTATGTTGCTCAGATGGCTGAATCTTTTTCTGCTATCACCTAATTTGTTTCTTATTTTTACTATAACTTCATTTCTACTTTATTTGTGGATGCATCTATTCCTTTCCTAAACATTCAAATTCAATACTTATCTCGTTGGTATTTTACTTGTTCTTTTCCAATGTAAGTGGTGATGGCTAGGTATCTAGTCTGGACTTCTAATGTTATTTTCTTTTCCTATTTATGATAGTCTTTTCCTAAATTCATTTTTGCTTTGGTGGACTCCAGATTTCTTCCCTAGGAAGAAGCCATTTCTCATTCATTGCATTACTTTTACATAATTTGAATTCTGAAGCAATCTTTTTTCTTCTCCTAGTTACATCATGGATGAAAGTTATTGATTATTTTTGATGACTTACTTTGTTCTAAGACAGCATGTTGAGGGATTTGAATTGCTGTAGCATCCATTAACCTATGAAAACACTAGAATTTTCTGTTTTTACTAAATCTTCTTAAACATATTTTATAAATCTCTCCCAAATTATTGTCGTATCTAAATCTCCTACCTGTCTGATGCTGTTTACTATGGTTTCTCTGCCATTTCTCATTGGGTTTTTTTTGTCTTTTATAAAAGTTTTCACAATGAAGTACTTATTTTTTTTAAAGTGCTTTCTTCCAGAAAGGAATTTTATTTATTTGTGTCATTTATCTGGAACACTGACAGCTTCTAATCAGTTTGCTTTCAAAAGTTAGTGTTTGTCCTTTGGGGTCTACTGTAGTATATCCATTGGACGCCTCACAGAGAAGTCCTACATAGAGAAGTCTTTTCCTAGGCCATGAATTTGTGAGATGTGATGCTCAACTTCTTCTTAAAGTATAAGTCAACTGTGTTAGTTGGTACCGTATTGCAAACAGATTATGGCCTGGGTAGTTTAAACTGTGACAGTATTAGGAATATGTTCATGTACTAAAATTTCCATAAGTCTTGATAAACTACAGCCTAATCCTTAGTAGAGTCTTTAGATAAACTAGTTCTATAAACATAATAAAGGGAATTTCTTTTGTGATAGTTGTGATATCTTCACTAATGTAATAAATCCAATTCTGGAACTTACAAATCAAAAAAAGCAAAAGCCTTCTATATAAAAATGTTGTAGTTTAAAATCTAAAGACAGAAAAAACTGTAATAAAATATCATAATATATGTGATATATATACACACATATATACATAAGTATCATCAAAAGCTGGTGAATCTTTAAATTTAAGAACAAATTGTTACCACAGTGAAAGGCACATTGTCATTAATCCACCATAAAATCCTCTTCCTCACTTTGAACTCACTCAACCATTCTGTCACCTTCTGAAGCAGTTCTTGGAATCTATTTTTGTGGCTTTAGTTCAACTGACTAGCTGTCTCAATGTTCTCAATGGGTTTAAAACATTTATCATTCATGGTGTTTATAATTTTGGGGAAGAGCCAGAAGTCACAAAGTGCCCGATCCAGTGAATAAGGTAGAATAAGAACACATCGCAGAATTTTTAAGAAAATATCTTTCCTTTAGATGGCACTTGGCAACAGCATTCACCATACTTTTGATTACACCTAAGACACAAAAGACTTCCAGAAATACTATAGAAAGTGGCAAGAAGATGGGATAAGTGTGTTTGAATCCAAAGACAATTTTAAGTGAAATTGTTGGCAAAATGCCCTTTATTGTGATAATATTTAAAATGCAATATTCTAGATTTAAATTAATGATACTTTATATGTAAAATCAATTCTGTTCTCCATCTCTGTCTGGTGGTATTTAAACCATTAGTGCATTTGCTGTTTCCGTCTTTTCAGCTAGTATAATTTTTCTCTTTTAGGACACATTCTATTAAATATATTATTATATTCTATTTTATTCTTTGTTTAAAGGAGATTTTAAAATCACTTCTGTTTATATTAGTTTTAGGTTAGATAAGGGACTTACTTCTGTAGACATTTGCATACGATTTGATAAAAATAAGTTGCTGCATAATGTATTTCAGGAAAAAAACGTTTACTCCTTCCATAGTAATTTGTGCTTAAAACTTTAGAAATCTCACAGATAATTACCTGTTTCAATGAAATATTTTAGGAACTTTTATTTCAAGCAGTAATTGTATTAATAACAGTACTGAGGAAACAACATTTTTCTTCAGCACCTCAGTTTATACAACTACTTTGTTCATCATTTAAATCATTGGCTTACAAAATAAATGAGAAAAGTTAAACCTAGATATTTATTTTGCTGTCATGAGAACCCCATGCCAAAACAAAGTATGTAAAATGGAATGCTATATGCATAGTTTCACTCTTCAGTAAATGCACGCACATTTTATTTTTTCATGATTACTTCTGTCTTCAAATGAATTAACCTCATTAATTTTTGCAACAAGTACAACTGGAAACTCTTATATGTAGCTTTTTCATCATAGCAGACATAAAAAGAATGAATAATAGTGGCTTAATTTTATATCAATGTATAAAACATGAACAGTGTTTGGCAGTAGCCGGGAGGCTTTCAAAGTAGAGAAAGGAGTACAAGAAAAGGCTACAAGTTCAGAAATAGCAAATGCATTTATATGAAAATATAGTTCTAGAGGCTATTACTGTTTGATAGAAATGAGGGTGCTAGATAGTTGCAAGAAACAAGAGGGGTACAAGAAACAAGTCATGCACCCAGAGAAAAGTAGGCAGTAGTGGGTAAACCTCTCTGTGTTAGTAAATTTTGATTGTCAGTTTGATTCTATTTAGAGACTCCGGAGTGGTGGCTGGATTGCAAGCGCATTGCAATTAGTAAATTCATAGCTGAAGGGGATGCTAGGGTCTAATTGGATTAAGTGGGTCATGGGGGCATGATCTTGGGGAATATATCTAGCGCCTGGCTCTTTCCATACAGGCGCTTTCCAAACCGCTCTGCTTTCTAGATGCACTGATCTGAATAGTTTGCATCTAGCAAGCCCTTATGCATTAGATCCAGCTGATATGACTGGAACTTCTGAAACCATAAGCCAAAATAAACCTGTCTTCCTTTAATTTGCAAGTCTGAGTTATTTTGTCTGAGCAATGGGAAAGCTGATTAATACAGCCTTACAGGAAAGCTCTTATACCACTCCATAACTGACTACATTAGTAGACAGAGAGAGCAGATAGATATAGGAACATTAACAAAATGTATAAATAAACATTATAGTACCCAAATAATATATTTTATGTATACTGGCTAAGAAAATTTATTATTATTTAATATATTAAATGAGGTCAGCATTTCTAGACACTAATTCTTTTTGCTTGTTAGGTTTCTTACAGGCTAACATTTGAAAATCTTTGGAAATATTACAACATTGTTTGTCTGAACAAAATTAAAATTCTACACAATCTTTACCAATACAGAAAATACTTCACTGAGATTCTAATGAATATTTAGGTTATTAATTAGGCACGTTCACTAACATTTGTTATGAAAACTGATAACAGCATTCCCAATTTAAATTCATCTTGCTGACCTCATCCTTCATTTATTCTTACCCATATCCCATTATGATCCTACAAAATTACTGTAATGGACCATATAATTAACTGTTAATTATGCATCATTTATTATTGGGTATAGTGTCCTTGAGATAGTGTAGAGGTTTTAATGTGAAAACTTCTGCATTCCATGATATGCTTAGCAGTAAATGTATGAGAAGAATATTGGTAAGGTGTAAAATAATTTTTAAAAGCTTTAGTACTCTGTTCACACTCTGATACACCACTGTGAGCTACCTACCAACCTGTACATCATTTAAATGTCGTGCTGTTCCCACGGGACTTTATTCTTTCTGTAAATTCTATGATGTTACTCAGGGAGTGAGCTTTATGAGAAATAGGTAAAGAAAAGAAACCTCTGAAGATTTTTTTTAAATGTATTGCAACCTCTTATCTATGCTAGAGCCCTTGCTTATTCTATTTTCATTGGTTATTTCCAAAATTTCAAATTTTTAACATTTTTAAACATCAAGGATAGAGGAAAGAGAAGTTTGTTTTCCCATCTTTATTGTATTTGCCCTTCATGATATATTGATTATATTTTGCTCAAGCTAAATATCATTTATATCATTAATAATTATTGGTTTGATTCTTTAGAGAAGAATTTTTTTCTTTGTCCATGATAACAAAAACTAAAACTCAATAGTTTCATTAATATTATATAACTATATAATAGTTTCATTAATATTATATTAATATTATATAATATTATATATTATATATTAATATTATATTAAAATAGCTGGTGATATATTTTTTAATTTTAAAATGAAAAAAGAATAAAAACAATTACACAGAATTTCAAAACAAAATAATAGATTAACAATGGTTAATATATTGCATATTGTATCTTCAAAGTAGTTGCTCAGATTACAAGATACAAGCATGAAAAAATGATCAAACAATGAGAGCACAAACCATTCTTTTTGATGAACTTTATATTTTCTGCTATGATTACTTTATAATGTGCAAGTATTAATATGCAAATTATTAACATATAAATGAGAATATTAGAGAAATGTGCTCTTCTAAGTAGTTTGTTTTGAATGATGTTCCATTTCACATTTTAAAGGTATATTTCTTCACATCCTAATAATATGCCTTAGAAGCCATCATGACTTAAAATCTATTATGGTCAGGCTACAATTTCAGCGTAATGCTCACTGCCTAATTTTTGTTATTGTTGCTAAATTTGTGTTTTTATTGGTGCATATGCAGTACATAATGACTATATTCCTCATTCCGAGTGGGCACATGTATATAACACATCGTAATTCTTTTATTGTCCCCTTCCTTCCCCTGTTGCTTCCTTTTATCTCTTGGTTTCCTTCCCTATAGCAGATGTGTTGGGTACCTACAGTGGCATGTTTAGATAACTCCAACTCTCAGTGTCTCATTCCACACACCCCCAAAAAACTTGTGTGATGAGAATATATGAAATCTGTTGGTTGTTCTCATTTTTTCCAATAACATCTGTTGCAATTTAGAAAGACAATATCAAGACTGAGTAGGTGTCAGAGACTTGGAAGTCAGGCTCAGACATACTAGTGAAACTGTCTCATTAAAAACAAAAATACCGATGAGCTAAAGATGGTCGATCAGTGAGCAACAAAATACAAAGCCTCCCAGGAGAAACAACTCCTATGCCAGAATAAAGCATCCTGGAGAGACCCAGACAGTCAGATGGATCCTCTTGACACAGGAAGAAATTAAAACGTAAAAAAGCTTGTCAAACACGTAAGGACTACAACTGGAACAGCTAAAAATTATGGAACACAGTGTTTTCCCTGTGACCCGCCAAAATTTGTTTTCCCTGTGCCAGCCTAAATTTGTGCCAGCTTAAATCCATGGCAGCTGGCAGAGCCGCCCAAACTTGTTCCCGCTGCCACTCACAGGAGCCACAGCAGCGCTGAAGTTGGAGGTTGGTAAGCCCAATGGAGAATGGAGCTGGCGAAGGGACCTTCATTAATCCATGGTCAGTGCTGGGAATGAGACCCCCCCCATGGGAAGGGCATGACCAAATGGGCAACATGTTGGAATCAGGCCGGAGGAGCCTGAACTGGGAGCAACAGTGACTTCAGTTGGTTGCTTCCTCCCCAGAGCAGATTCATGGGATTTGCTTGGACTAGGCCGTGCCCCTGGCCAGGACCCAATGAGCCATCCCAAATCAATTCCCTGCATCTAGCACACACTAACTTGGTGAAGACCCCTGAAGTTTGGTTGGCCCAGTGGGGAGGGGCAGGCATAAGCAGCCACTGCTTACACCTCAGTGACAAGATCAGGCAGGATAGGGCAGAGTTCCCTCACCTGCGTGCTTTGGAGGAACTGTGGCTGACAGGAAAGGGGGCTGGGACCTGCACTGTAACCTGTGTGTAGGAAGCCAGGACAGGAAAGATAGGCAAGAGGAGCCCCCCAGCCCAGAATCCTGAGAGCACTGATCCAGGAGAGGGACAATCAAGGGAGTCTGAGGGCGGCAAACATGCAACATCAGACATGGCTTCAATAGATATTAAGAGATAACTTTGGAACCTTGTAAATGAGCTCAAAACTGAAATATTAAATCAGGTAAAGCAAGATATGAGTAGAGTAGTAAAAGAAATGCTAATCTCTCAGGAAGACATAGATGGAAGAAGGGAGGAACACAAAAAAAGGAGAGAAACATTCAATAAAGAATATAAAAAAAATATAGAATACATGAAACAGATTCAAAGAGATTACCAGGAAATTAAAAACTCCATTGAAAGCTGGCAAAACTCCTTAAAAGAAACTAAGGATAGACTACCAAAACTTGAAAACAAGTTTGCAATGTGTGATGATGAAAGGAAAGATCTCTTAAAAATAACAAGGAAACAGGCAGTAACAATACAAAGACTAGAAGATGACAAGAGAATCTATAATTTAAGAATAAGAAATGTGAACGAAGAAGCAGGAATACAAACAGATGAATTACAAAGGCTATTCATGGAAATAATTAAGGAAAACTTCCAAGCATGGGAAAAGAAAATGACAATTCGGTTATGTGAGGCATACAGAACTCTAGCCACCTAAAACCAAAACCGATCTATACTCAGACATATAATAATCAAGATACCAGAAATTCAATGTAGAAACAGGATATTAAAGGCAGTCAGAGAAAAGAAACAGATTACCTATAAAGGAAAGTCCATCAAGATCATGGCAGATTTCTTGACACAGACCATCAGATCAAGAAGAAGTTAGAATGAAGTATTCCAAGCCCTGAAAGAAAATAACCTCCAGCCCAGATTGATATATCTTGCACAGCTGTCACTAGAAATTAATGGAGAAACAAGAAACTTCCATGACAAAGAGGAAGTGGGGGAGTTTGTGCCCACCAATCCAACCCTACAGAGAATACTGAAGGACATTCTAGAGAGAGAAAAAAAATGCCAGGATTTTAGGAACAGTGGCAGAAAATCCTCAATGAGTGAGGCAGGCAGTAGAATGAAGGAGAAAAGTAGACAAACAAAGGCAGAAAAATAGCACAGCAGAAATGAGTCAGAGAAGGATGGCTAGAATCTCTAACATAGATGGCCTTGATATGCTATATTGTTAGTAGTGTACCAGGATTTAAAATCCACATTACTCACACCATTCTGCTTAGATGGATTATATTCTGTTCCAGTCATTCTACCTGTACTAGATTTGAGGACACAGACAGTTATCTCCAAAATAACAGGATATAGTATGGTAATCATCTTTAATTTCCTATTAACTTAATCTAAAGCTCTGTAGACCCTACACTGTTTTACCATGACTGATTGTAATTGAATCTGGTTTGTTAGATCGCTGTTTTGTATTGATAGGTTTTATTCAAAGCTGTTATGATTGATAGTATCAAGTCTGACAGCATAGGCAACTGCACTGAAGATGACAAGATTCACTAGAATATCTACTCTGGTTCGATTATTACCTGCCTTTGAAGTTTTATGCTATCTACAATGTTTTATTTTTACTAATATTGTTATGTACTGCTATAGTCAATTATGCCTGATGATATAGACAATTCTATTGAAGATAATAAGAAACAACACAGTAATAATTGTAGCTCACCTTATACTGTTGTTTTATAAGACTTTTTGGCTTCATGTTTTTATAGGAATTTGTTTTGTTTTGTCTTGCTATGTTTTGTTTTTCCCTCTAATAAAGAAAGAATAGAAATACATGTAGAGACTCATGCATGCGTAGCTGTTAACACTCTCACTGTTTGAATATCTACTTTGTCTGTTTTAATTTTGTAACTTGAACAACTATTTCTAGGAGGACAATATGTAATTTATCAACTAGTGATTTCTTATTATCTTTTTTTAAAAATTCTGTATTATCTCTACCCTTTACATGCTTTTTTTTTCCTCTTCAAATAATAAAAAAATTTCTTAAATATATCGATACTATATAAAGAGCTAGTAAATAGGCCAACTTAAAATCATGAAGCTAAAACAGTGGATTGATCCAGGACCCTCATGTGTTCTGGGCAAGTGTGTTGCAACAGAGCTATCTCCCCAGCCCTTTTTATTTTTGTTTTGATACAAGGTCTTGCTAAGTTGCTCAAGCTACCTCAAACTTGCCATCCACCTACCTTATTCTTCACTATAATTGTGTTTACAGGCCTGCATTATCACACTCAGCCAATTAATTCAATTGTAAGGAATTACTGATAGTCATTTTACTAACTCAGATGGTTTTATGTTACAAATACTTAACATATAATATTTCTTATATTACTATAAAACATTAAAGATGAGTTTGATTCTCCTAAATACTGGGAATTGAATCCAGGACCTTGTGCATCCTTGGCAAACACTCTACTACTAAGCTACTTGTCTAGCCAGATGTGTGTGTGTGTGTGTGTGTGTGTGTGTACATAATTTTTTGTGACAGTCTTACTAAATTGCCTAGGATGGCCTTGAACTCAATCTTTTGCAGCTTCCTAAATAGCTGGGATTACAAAGCATATGCCACCCTCACCTGGTTCTACTAAATATTTTTACATTTAACTTTAAATCTCCTCAAGATTATATCATCCCAAGCAATTTTTTCAGGAAGTTGCATGAAAAATTTAAGTGAGATTAGGAGTCTCATCAGATTCTTGATCATTTCATAGGTATATCAAGTTTTATAACAGTGATAATGTTTTTTTAACCATGTAGCCCACATTCCTGTTCTATTCATATATAGAATATTTTCTGTGAAAACCCTGTAACATTTTAAACATACAGACTGACTATAAACTCACTTATAAAATAGATTTAGGAGTCCTTGCTGTTTATCTTTGTAGGAAGTTGAAGGACCTAAGCAGCTCAGGTTATTTGTAGAAATTACCAGTATCCCTTTGCAAGAACTATTTTGAAATATTTGTACCCACTAGGGTAGCAAATAGTGCTAAATTTAGATACACTTACTCTCCTGGGCAACAACTTAGTAAAGTACTATAGGAGCTAAAATATTTTGAAAATGTTCGCTTTTAGTCTTTTGACATACTTTTCTTTTTCTTGTGATTTGAACACAGATGCCCTTACTGGTATATTTGGACAGAGCCTGAGATGACAATGTGTCAGAAGATTGATCACTTTGCTTTATTTTATGAATACTCCTGATTATTAAAGACATATTCAAAGGTTAAAATAATACAAAATTGAGCTACTCTCCTTTCGATTTGAAAAATGATGTTTCAACAGAAAACAGATAGTGACATTTTTAATTGTAACAGTGATTCAGAAAATTCAGGCTCTGAATCTGATATGGTTAGTAGTATCTTTTTTTTAACTTACATTTTCTTTTTATATTACATAATAAATGTAAACTAAGTATTCTAAGCAATAATAAAACCACGCAGCATTTTAATTGGTAGATTTTAAACTCATTCACAGAATCTGTAAAATGATAGCTTTCAATGCAAAAATTAGCATGTTAGAGAATGGATGGAAAAGTGTGATTGACTTTTTTCTGTGGGAAATAAAATGAATATTATTAAAAATTGATTTTTAATGGGAAATTTTGTGTAGAACAACTTCTTTAAGGGTCAATTCTGACTGTGCCTACAGTTTATTAAGGAATAAAAGAGAATATAAGAGTGAATATAAAGTAATAGTAAATCAGAATTTGTTGCTTTTTATATCTCTGATGTCGTCTTCATGTTTTGCTTTTGTTGTCGCTGGCATGATCTTTAATTGTGGGCAAAAACTCAATTAGACCAAGCCAGAAAACTTCATTAATTTGACAGATTTTATTATTTCACTTTTGCTAAGTACTTATTTTTTGCTAAATGTTTATTTTTCAAAAACTGTAACAAAGACTCACCTTAAACCATATATGACTTAATATCCTTATGTTCTATATTAATGATTTACAAGAATTTCACAAGCAGTAAAAAAACTGTTGAATATGAATCAATAAAGGACTCACTGCTATCTAAACCTTAAGATTTTAATATTTCATTCTCACAAAACTTATTCTTTTTAAAAATAATTATATGCATCTATGACTGGAAATAAGAGTTTAATCATTTTATATGCATTTAAAATGTATCACATTTTTCTTTAACATATTGGAAACGTGGGAAGCTAATGGCACCATCTCCATTATTTAGATCATTAGGAAACACTTGTACAAACAACTTTTAGCATTTATCCCACTAGACAGTTATTATGTACATGTAAATCTCTTGACTGAAACTAACTATGTACTTTTGGTAGCAGGGGTCTTTCGTCCAATCGTTAAACCCACAATACCTAGAGTCTTGTCAAGCTCAGGTCCTATTGTTAACTACTCAATAAAGCATAGTGACTAGAATGTAAGTTATATATGGTTAAAGATCTGATCTGCTCTGTTCCTTGCGCACAATATATACTCAGTAAATACCTTAAGTCAATAAATGGGAAAGAATAGGGTTATTGAACTTTCTTCAAATTATGACCATTTATGAATCTAAAGACAATGGGGAACAATTTCAGCTCCATTTGTGCACCTGACCTTTGAAGAGCTGCCAAATCAACTCTCTGACTACAGACCTCCCTTCAAAGCCCTCCTGTCTTGCTCAGCTGCAAACGCTGCAGGCAGACAGGAAGGAAAGTCAGCCTCCCTGACCTTGCTTCCCAAGACTCCAGCCCAGCTGCAGGGCAGGACAAGCAGATTGTCAATGAAGCTGCCAACTGAGTGCATTCAGTTTAAGTGAATACACGTACACACACACGGGCACATACACACATGTACACATGTGCATACACACGCATATGGGCATATGTGTATGTTTATATGCATATGTATATGCTTAGCAATATGTGTAGGAGGCTCTAATTCAGTCCTTACTAATACTATCTGTCCTCCCTTACTCCACTGTGAAATTGTTTCCAGAGTGTGCTATAAATAAAAAGATCTTTGTTTCCTGAATATTAATATCTTTTAGGTTGATTGAAGATTTTGGTGACTCATAAGTGCTATTTAGAATCATGTTTATGGTGACAGATTAATGTGGCTGAGATTCTTTCAAGAATTGTAAGTTTAACAGATGAGTATGTAGGGCTAGGCATATAGCTTATGGCACAGTGCCTGCCAGGCAAGCACAAGGGTGTGAGTTGGATCCCTGGTACCAAAACAACAACAACAACAACAACAAAGTTATGCCTCCTTGATAGCAGAGATACAGAGTTTTATAAAGGGTCTTGAATCTTAACTTGAACCAACATATTTTTTTACAGAGAATACAATTTAATTTTCAGTCCTTGGCCTGTGATTCTAAACACTTCCACTTCTACAGTTTGCCTCTTTTATATCAGATTCCATGACCTGTACCTGCCTTTTACACTTGTTTTTCTGTCTTTTCAAGCTCTAAGATCTTTCTTTTACCCCTACAGCTCAGCAGTGTAAATTTTAAAATGGTTTATATTCCAAATGCTGGAGGAACTGATTATTTTAATAAAGAAAGGCTTACAAAAATAGTCATTTCCATGGAGCATAGCTATTGAAGATAACAAAAATACAAGCTTCTGAAAAAAGAATGCTTTTTATAGGTAAGCTCTGGGTGGCAATTTCACATGCATTCCTGTCAATAACATGACAAAAGTCAGTTATTCTAACAGGTGTTTCTGCAGATTAAGGCCGACAGCAAAAGCATATTCCAGTTTCTCAATGAATATCGTAGGTAGTTGCAAACATCATGGGAACACAACAAACAGGATTTATGCCAAGAAAACACGGAATGAGGTAGGGCTGAAACAAAATGAATAAATGAGACGATCTCATTGACAGATGGATTACTGGTGCTTGCTTTTTCTCTATCCTCTTTTTTGTTTTCTTTTCTTTTTATCCCCCCATACTAACTACTTGAGTATAAACCCAGGATTTTCAAACCAACCTCCCACCTCAAGCCCTTTTTAACTTTTTATTTTGAAGCAGGGTTTCACTGTCGCTTAATTCCAGGCTGGACTCACACTTTCCATCTTTCTGCCTCAGCTTCCAAGGGCACTGAGATTTAGGCAGGCATCCACCTTGCCTAGTTCCTTTTTTTTTCTTCCCAAAAGACCTATAGAACAGTAGAAATGTTTTCAAAAATGAAATTTAAAAAGTCAAAACTTCAGAAACAAGAAGGAATTTTGGAGACCCAAAAAAGTTTCAGCATTAGAATTGAGTGATCTTTGATGGGTATGGCTGTCAGTATAATTTTTAAAAATTCTTTTCCATAATTTACTAAACTGTGAGATTCCTGTTACTTTGGTTGGGTTTTATACTTTTTACAGTAATGGGGATTGAAATTGGGATCTTCCTAATGAGCTATGCAGCCCTTTTTCTATCGTTTGTGTTTCAGTCTCACTAAATCATTAATATGTTGCTCAGGCTGGTCCTAATTTTGAGATCCTCCTTCCTCAACCTCTCAAAGTGCTGGTATCCCACACGTGTGCCATAATGCCATGGCTTGGTTTTACTTTCTTATCTACCCTTTTTCTTTAGTCCTTAAATAATAACTTGAAAACAAACTGCAAATCATTTTTTTGTGGGCTTAACCAACATTGTCCATGTGTTGTTTTTTTTAAATCATCTTTCAAATAGGGCTATTACAGAGATATCACCTGCCCCTTAGACTTTTGTAGATAATTGTGATGATAAAGTTCTTAATGTGTTGCTTTCTGTAACAAGATTCACAGCTCATAAATTCTCAATAATCATTTGCCATTCTTATTTTTCCAATCTAAATATTACTTGTTTTCATAGCCTAGAGAATATTTCCTCAGAAATTAAATGTGCCATCATCTATTTTACTTTTTGGAAAGACATATCATTTTCTATGACTTCAAATATTCTGGCTGTAGAAACTGCACTTGAAAATATCTCATTTCTTTCATATTAGTATAAACAAACATTTTTTGTATAGTTTTGTTATGATTCAGCCATCGTTATATGAAGCCAGATGCTAGTTTAAAGAAAGGTTACTGATTCAGGGCTTTGCTAACTGACCATAGGTAAACTTTGTAATTACTTAGGGGAAAAATACACTAATATAATCAGGATAATAAAATCAATATATAAGGTATTACAGCTACCATACTAGTTTCCCTAACTGCATTACTTTTCTTAACAACCAGAGACCTCTCTATTCCTCTGACATTTTGTAAACTACAACTGTATATTTATATATGATGTTTTCCATGTACAAAATTTCTCTCTCCAAAGACAATAAAACCTGCTGTTACATTGGCAGTGCTATAAGAATCATGCAAGGAGCTTTATAATAATTCTTTTTTGTTTGATCCCACCTCTAAATTTTCTTTCCCTGAATATTCATCTGGGTCCACCACTCTCCTTTGTAATTAACACCAGGTATCAAGCCAATTGTTGGCTGTTGTAGCATGGAGAGAAATTCATAACTTTGGTTTGAATTTCCTACAGAAATGACATATATCAACTGCTCAACAAATGTTTGGATGAATGAATCAAATAATCAGTGAAGAGGGTGTCTACATATCAATTTAAGTAGATGGATTCTCATGAAATTATGATTTAATTAATGTTTTTTGCTGCTTTAGATATGGGTTTAAATATTTTTTAAGAGACTATAATCAGACTCATGCTTCTCTAGATCATATTTAGCTATTCCTAATTGCTATAGGACTAAATTCTTGGTGTTTAGCACCTTCACTTTTTGGTGGAACCCTGGACTCATGGCATGTAACTGTCATATCCATAAGCAGTAAACACATATAAAATAATTCATTTTTAATATAATAAAAGTGATTTCGCTCTTATTGTTTTCTGTTTCCAGTATTTTTTACAACAGTGTTTTAGATATCATCTACAATATGGTCACCATCCCAACATAATTTAGTCAGCACTTTGCATTTTATGAGAGAAAAATTCCCATAAAAGAAAGGTTGAAAGGGTGTGGAGTGACTTTATGCAACGCCAACTCACAGAATTAGCCTTGAATGGTTTAATTATAATGTGCTATTTTTCATATACATTGAAGTCAAGGGCCAACAAAGAGTGGATGAGTCAGTGAAAGCTCAGATTCAATTATTAGCTTTGTGTATTAAAATGCCAGGTCTATTGAATGTAATTAGGTCTCAAGTTATGAAAGGTAAAAACTGATTGAAAATACAGAGAAGACATGATCATTCCTAATATACATAGCAAAAGCCTTGAGTCCTATTTAAATTTATTTTTCTTCTGATTCAAATAATAATATTTGCTGGATAATTTGAATTAATTTAAAACATAGCAAAGCAACAGCCTGTTATCTATAATTTCATTGCTTAGCTTACATTGAAGTTTTTGGTGTAATGTCATTCGCAGACACTTACATGTGTTTGAAGTATGTTTTTATCAGTTTTTGTCTCTTACTATTTTATTGTTAGAAATTTTTCACTTCATTAAGACTGATTAGAAAACATTTCAATTTCTGGTGTGGAAATGCAACATACTCTATTCGCTGTGTGTATTATTACATATTTAGGTTATTTTTTCTGCTAATACAAAGACAGAGAATGATTTGTTGTACTAATGCTAACTTCCTGAAAACAAATTTTGAGAAGTAGAATTCTTGGGTCATATCATCGCATTGCTCTTGAGAAAAAAATTATCAATTTACTTTGTCATTAGTACTATTTAAAAACACACTTTTTCAATAGAATCTTCAGCTTAGTGTAGGTATAAAACAGTATATCACTGATCTATTTTCTTTTCATTAGTTAGTAACAAACTGGAATAAATGCAAACTTTAATTTTTCCTTTATTAAATGTGGGCGAAAACTCTAATGGAAAATCTATCCATCTGTCTCTAGATTGGCAATAAAGTTACTGAAAAACTTCACAATTTAGTTCAACTATAATCCATCATCTGACCCTCACACTATTAGCCTGAAAATACTGGGAAAATCCAACAAAAAATTATGAGGATAAGAGTGATACTATCTAATAAATATCTCAGATGTTTACTCTATGAAATCATGATAAAACAGACCATAATGGTTAAGATCATGAGCTTTGAAATTCCACACATTTGAGTTAGAATCCTAGCTCTGCCATTTATTAGCCAGGTAACTCTGACCATGTTACAAGGGTGATTGAAAAATAAGATGTGTATTTATATTTATAAAATTATTACAGTAAAAGGCATTGCCATTAATCACTGTCAACATACTCCCTTTTGCTTTGAACACATTTATCCAATTGTTCTTGACATTTTTTAAAGTAGTCTTGGATTTCCTCTTTCATGAGTATCTTCAGGAGGTTTGATTAAAAATGTTGTGAAGATCACTATCAACTGCTATGCAACAAACAGAAAGGCAGACTCACAAAATATTATTGTGGCCTTATCCAATTTATTCATTGGATCAAACATTATGCAAATTGTGAGTCTTCAAATTCAAAGCAACCATAAAAGATAACATTTTAAATCAATGTAAGACATCATGACAACCACAACTACACAACCAAAGGCAGTCATGGAAAAAGACTTTCAGGACCGCTCCACAAAGTGGCAAGAAAGAGGAATAAGTGGGTTCAAAGCCAGGAGGAGTATTTTGGGGGAGATTTATAGCAATCTGTCTTTTACTGCAATACTTTAAATTTATTCACCATATGGTTTGATTGCACCTCATATGTTGCTTTTCTGCAAAGTGAGACTAGCCAGCAATTTTGTAGGATTGTTTTGAATTTGAAATGACAGTTTTAAAACTCACATCACAACTGTGAATAGAAAAAGTTCCTAATAAATGATGGTGTGAATAATAATAGTACAAGTTGTAATTCATGTAGTTTGATCTTTCACCATACAGGGCAGATTGACAGATTAACACAAAAGCAAGGCCGACTCTGACTTTCATGATAGTTTTGTGCTGTGCTAAAGAAGACAAGATGCACTGGAAACACACCACATGCATTGGGACTACTCACCATTTGCACTAATTGCCTGAAATTCAACTTGAAAATACTTTACTTCTCTTTACTTTCAGCTTTTTATAATTCAGGATGGAAAAACCTAGAAAGATGAAATCAGATTTTGTTTTCTAGCCATGCATATGCTAGAGTGAAGTATTTGATTGCATTCTGAGTACAGACTTTCACAATGAGAAATTTAAGAGCTCTGGATTCCTGAAGGTGCCAGGGAATCATGTTACCTATCTCTGATTTGGGAAGGTGACCTAACAATTGTAGCAACAAATAAGAAGAGTGGGCATTTGTCATCTAAGAACTGAATTTGATAAATGTGTTTGGTAAAATGACAATTCGTAAAGGAAAATGTATACATTATTTTATGGACTCAGTTTTTAGTAATAAAGTAGGTTCTTTAAATCCCTGAATTCAGAATAGATATTATGCAGAAACAATGTGTGACGGAGGCAAGAGGGCTATGATGAACTTATAAGCATCCTAAAAGGTGTAACACATCCAGAAGGGCGAACCACAGCAAGGGTGGAATGAGTTCGAGTATACTTTTCTCTTTCATTTTTAGCCAGCCTCCAAATAGCGTCCTGGGGTTTAATCTTAGAGTCTTAGCTGCACATCACTGAACACATATGGTGAATATTCAAGTGATTAATTCACTATCTAAAACCAGGGGGTTGAAAAAAGGAAATGAAGAAAGGAAAATAAAGCGTCATGTTTTGAGAAATCTGATAAGGCTAATACTAATCTAGTTGCTTTCTCTTTATAATGAATAATTATAATCCAAGTACTGTTGTTCAGGTTTCTTCTACAAATTACTTTTAGAAGCTTGATGTTAACCATCTCAACACTTGTTATTAATGAGGAGTCTAAGCATAAAATTTATTGCTTCTTGATTATCTGAGAAATTATTATTTCCTTTTTATCTTATTTTTCCAACCCTCTCTATTTTCTCCTCTTGTTCCTCAGATCACTTTCCAGGAGCTCTTTCATTCCTGATTTTAACTTTCACTAGAAGAGACTTCTCTAGAGAAATCAAATAATTCATTTTTATCATACATAGAGCAAAGTAGATAGTAGAGAAGTCAAAATGACAGAAATGAAAATTTAGATATCTTTTGTAGATTTCATCTCTCCATACTGTTAACAATTGTCTACAGTGTATTAGGTACAGTGGTGGCTAAAGAGGGCAAAATCTCTGCCCTCTAAGAGACTGTAGTCTAAAAAAAGTAAAAGTTTGTTATACAAATTATGCAATCCTAAATCCTCCATTAGGGAAGGCTGATATTGATAAATACATAGATATTTTAAAAAGCAGCTTCACTACCAGAACGTAGAAATGCCATTGAAATGGTGTACCAAATAAATAGCATAAAACTCAGTTTAGATCGTGGCATGTTTAGGAGTTGTGCAATCAGGTAAAGGTTTATTTACTGGAGAGCCTAACTTTTGACACAGGTTAGATTTTTTTTTAAAAGAACATAATACCTGTGTTTATTTCAAGTTCTGAAATTGTTATGCTTTGATTACATAAAATTAGAAAATACTCAATAGCATAAGAACAAAAATCAAAGTTACTCATAATTCCACCACCTAGTGAGATTCCCATCATTGATTTTTTGAAACATATTGTTATAAACATCTCTCCCATTTTATAAGTAATGTGTTTGTTTATATTTTTATTGTGTCAGTCAATGTCCTGCTAGGAAACAGATGGCAAGGTTAAATTATAGGGTAGGTAAAATATAGAGTCACCTCAAAGGGTGGTGGAATAATCCAAAACTAGTAATAACTGAGAGGCTATTACCAACCCTAAGTAATTGCTAAAGGGAAAAAGGTGGTAGCAACTGAAACAGGAAGGAAAAAGAACAAGTGTAAGACAGATGCCTGGAGAGAAGCTGTGAACTTCATTTAAGGGACTCAGCTGGCTCAGACAATCTTGACAAGACAGAATAATACCCTGATCTGATGCTCTTCCCCATATTGTGGATCTGATCAAGGCTTCCCACTGGCCAAAGCCAGCTGGCAGAGATCAGGGACCAACTGAATCATACGTATAGGTCATTTTCTTTGAGCAGCAAATAAGATAGAGAAAATTCTTGTATGAGTCCAGAAGGTCCAACTGGGATATTTTCCAAATTTGGACCAAGATGCACATATAATTTTTTAACTTGTACACCATAATTTTTATGTAACTTTGTACATGCATCATATTATTTTTAATCACTCTATTTTATCCTGTAAAATGGTTAGCTCTAAGTTATTCACTGACTGCCCTACCATATAATAACAGAATGTTTCTAGTTCTTTCACTATTAAAATTAATGCCATGTTTTTCCATTTATTTTGCTTTGTGGGTATATCTTTATTTTCCTAAGCTCAATTCTAAGAAATGTATTGTTGGGCCAAATACTTAAGGCTTTTAATATATATTATCAAATTATTTTCTGGAATATTATACCATTGGTATTCAAGTAAAACTTTCATGCATACAATTTTGAAACATATAAGGTATTAATAGATGGATAGTTGAAGGACCTTCCAAGTGAGCACTCTGAAAAAAGGAATAGAAATGAAAGGAAATTTATACTCTACAATGGATAAGTGATTTAGTTTGCATTTAATAGATTTACTAATGTGTCTAAATAGTTTATTTTTACTCATAATGTTGGAAAGCCCCGATATTAAGGTAAACAGAATTATTATACAAGACATCTTGACACAGCACATTTTCAGAAATCACACCTACGTATCTGAAAGTAAGCTCAAGATTGAATCTGGTAAAATACAGACAAGTTCTAACCCAAGATATAAAAGATGACACACTTACAAAATTATGCTGAGTGAGTACCAGGCAGTGTAGTGTAAGTGAAAGAGGTCATTTCATTTGGCAATGAAATGATTATTGTTCATCTTTACTGGCTGTGATTTTAGACAAGTGATGAAGTCTCTCAGTGTGGGGGTTAGAGATTTTGTGTTAAAATGAGATAAACAGGTCATCTTATGCACAGTAGGGGCTGTGTAGCTGACATCATTAAAGAGAAGAAGAAGGGGGAGGGGAAAGAGGAGGAGGTGGAAGAGAAGGAGAAGGAAGGAGAAAAGAAGAAGAAGAAGAAGAAGAAGAAGAAGAAGAAGAAGAAGAAGAAGAAGAAGAGGAGGAGGAGGAGGAGGAGGAGGAGGAGGAGGAGGAGGAGGATGGGGAGGAGGAGGAGGAGAAAGAAGAGGGAGAGGAAAGGGGACTATGTCTTGGGCCCTGTTTTATGGAGTATTGGTCCAATAGGTGAAAGGAAGCATATTGCAAGCAATAAGCAGTTGAACAATATTCATGCCTAGAGTTTACCCAATGAATAAAAGTGGAAATGTTTTTAAAAAGTGTGCTTTTCTCATATAAGTTTGCAGAAAACTAGATTTTTATCAATTGTAACTTTTATCCCTTGTTGTATACTCTTTGGCACCTGTTATCATCTATTTGCCTTTGAGCACTAGCAGAAGTGGCATTCACATAGAAGCAAGAAATCTGTAAAACACTTTATATTATGTATCAGTGTATGTCTTTTGTTTTTCCTGCTAGGCTCACATTTATTCTTTCCATATAAATGTACACAGTTTTTCTCTATGAAATTTCAGTTTTCAGTCCATGAAGTTTGTGTGGACCTCAGTAAGTTGGTCTATACAGAATCCAACACTTCCCTGACTTCAGTGGTTGGTTCGTAATGACTTAACTACAATTAGTAATCAGTGTGAAACCCAATTTATGGCTCCGGTCAAAAATGTCCCAAAGTCTCATGTGTTCAGAAGTGAGGCTTTTGGAAGTAATTAGATCTTGGGGGCACTATACTCATCAGTGGATTAATCCATTAATGAGTTCATATATGAATGTACTTTGAGGAAGTGGCATCTGGTCAGAAGAGATAGGTTACTTAAGTCATGACTTAAAAGGATATATTCTTGTTCATGATGCCTTCTTCTTTACTCTCTCCTTCCTGGCCACCACGGACTGAGTAGGTTTCCTCTGGCATGTCCTTCTGTCATGCAGTTTCTCCTTGAAGCTGGATAACCATGACTGAACTCTCTAAACACATAAACCAAATTGGAACTCTCTGAACACATAAACCTCCTTTAAGATGCAGCTATTATGTGTTTTCCCCCCAATAATGGGAAAGTGACTAAAATAAAAATGTTGGTACCAAAGAAACATAGTCATTGCTGTAACTGTACTCAGCCATGTGATTCTGAAGCCTTTGGAACTGGTTTACAGAAATTGTTTGAAAAGTTTTGGAGATGTGAGCTACAAAAACCTTAGAATGTGATAAGCAGAGCTCGATGGATGATTCTGGTCGAAGCTCAGAAAATCACAATACTGATAAGAATGGCCAAGCTCATTAGATTTTAGTTAATAATGAAGACTCTCCTGGAAACAAGATTAGAGGTCATGTGTGTTTCATTCTAGCACAGAAGATGTTTGTTTTCTCCATTTGCAAGATGTTGTATAAAGGTGATGGACAAATTAATCTGGCAGAGGAAATTTCAAGTCATATCAATGTTCAGATTGTAGCATGGATGCCTCTGGCTGCTTTTAGCATGATGTACAGTACAATTAGGGAGCATAAAGCAGATCTGAATGAAATGAAACTTTTAAAGTTGGTCCAGAAAGGAAGCATATTTATATTTGGAACCAAAGAAAATGCTAAAGATGTTAGAACCACTAAAAGTAAACTAAGTACTTTGCATCAGGACAATGGAAAAAATGGCTGTGGATTGCTCAGGAATTAGTTAAACCCACAGATCACACATCAAATTCCTTTTTGAAAGACCTTGCTTTGAGAAAAAACTTCATAAAGCCCTACACAATCACATCACCTAGAGAAGGATTTTCTTGATTCAAACCTTTTAGGCATTCAAAGAGTGCTGTAGTCATAGTTCACAGTGACTCAGCTATTGCTCCAACAAGTAGCGAACCTTGAGATCATTCATAGGGCACTGGCTTTGCAGACATGTAGAATACATGAGTTGTGAATTCATGAAGTCTTCCACTGAGATTTCAAAGGAAAGTGTGAAATGCCATGTAACATTCCTTGAAAAGTTGTTATGTGCATGTCTCACTTTTCTTTCCTTGCTTGAGACAAAATACCTGACATGCAAAGTTAAAGGTGGAAAGGTCTATTTAGCTCATAGTTTGTGGAGGTTTCAGTCCATAATCACAGAGGGTGGCACATGGCAGAGGGACAGCAATTCATGGCAGTGGAAGACAGCAAAAGCAATAATGGACAGACCAAGTCAAGCCCCTGTCCCTTATATTTTATCCGGTCTACCAGGATTAGGGAAGTGCCAATCCAGTCAGTGCATTGATCCAGTAATCACCCATCCTTTACCCAGCACTCTTAATCCCAGCATTGCATTAGGAATCAATCAATCACATACTCTAGATTCAGTTATCTCCAGCAAAACCCTCTGACTACATGAAGCTTTGCCAGGATACCTAGAGAAAAACCATAACAGTGGAGCTCTGAGAATAAAGCCAAATGTGCATGGGAGGAAGACACAAGAAAGTGGAAGATGCCAGGAATTCCTGCTGAGGAAAAACACAGGCAGTGAGTGAAGCCTGCCCAAGAAAGAGGCCATGTTGTCTGCTACCAGCAAGGCCATAAGAGTGAAGTTGCCCAAATGCTTTGGAGCCCAAATCTCACCAAAACCAGCCCTAGCTGATGAACATGGAAAAATAAGATATAATATTCTCCCTGACATTTTCTGATCTCTTTGATCTAAATTCCTTTGTTTCCTCCTATTACTCTCTTGTGGAGTAGCAATGTATTTGGGATTATGCACTGAGTATTTTTTATTCATGTTTTTAGCGGTTCTGAGTTAAGAGTTTGCTAAGACTCTCGAGAGAAACTTTGTATATGAACTTTTTGGCAATGCCAAAACCTTTGAGATCTTGGAAACTCTGAAAGATAGTCTAAATGCATTTTCCATAATGGGCTAAACAGGATCCTTTGGGGGCAAGGTGCTGAATGTTATTCTTTAGATCTGGAATGTCCCTAGAAATCTCATGTGTTTAGAAGTAGAGCCTTAGGAAGGCAAATGCATCATGGGGATATTATATTCAGCACTGGGTTAGCCCACTGATGAGTTCACAGCTGAATATAACTTTAAGAATTGGGTAGTATCTGGCTGGAAGGGATGAGTCCTCCCTTCTCTCTCTGCTTTGGGGTCACCCTGCAGTGCACAATTTCTTCTGCTAGGCTCTTTCATTATGCCATTTCTGCTTTAGAGCTAGACAGCCCTGAATGCCGTTCTCTTAAACCATGAGCCAAATTGAAACTCAATTTTTAAGCTGCTGGTGTGATGCATTTGTTCCAGCAGTGGGTGTGTGACTAGTACACCTAGGCTTTTCTGGGACTTTTGTTAAGAGTCCACTTTTTCTTTACCCTCAGTGGACTTAAATTTATAGGACTGAATGTCTGCAGCTGCTGGTCACTATCTTGTCACCATGAAGTTGTATAATAGAGAAACTAATCTGGAGTGGCTGTAATCGGCTGTGACAGACTGAGCAGAGAGATAGAAAGATGCAAATTAGCTCCTGGCAACCCCTGGTACCCTGGCTTGAATCCTTTCTTAGGTTTGATATCTCTTTGGATATTAGAGCAAAAATACAACTTTTGTGCAGCTTCAGTTAGTTTGATTAGTGGTTGGACTAAAGCAGAGCTGACAAATACATATACTTGGTTCAGTAGTTTATTTTTCATGTAATGTGAGGTCAGAGTGGGATCTTCATTGTTTCTGTTTCTCATGATGTGAATAAAAATTAAATTTCATGCTATTTGACAGAATTTGAGAGCTAACAAACTAGAACATCCTGGAGGTCAGTGCAGCACCCTTTGGACATTGGGGTATAAATTTGTTAATTTTTTTTTTTACAGTAGAAGTTTCAGCACAAATTCTTCTCATCCCAGAAATACTGTACTTTTAGAATAAATTTCTATAGTCAGCATGTGAGAAATCTAGTGGAATCTCTCCATTTTGTCAAAATAGAATATTCTGAAAGGAAGGAAACAAATTTATTAGGCACTTTTTTTATGAAAGTCAGGATTGTCTGGCTCGGTTATAATAAATCACTTGTGTTTTTCTCTGCAGTCTTCTCATTGAGGATAAGAGTGACACATATAACTGCCATGCCAGTCCTGCTCACTCCAGACTGATTTCCTCACTGCTTTCATCTCAGCAGTTGCTAATGTCACAAACAGGCGGGCTTTGAAGCCAGAGGGAGGGGACAAAACAGTACAGCTCTTTAGCTGCACAGCAACCAAAAACCTTCTTTGGAAATCACAATGTCAGCATTAAATGCAGTTGAGGTCTCTGGATTGAAGGGGTAAGGTGAGTTGCTGCCAGTTGATAGGTGAGACTGTTTCCTCTCTGAGTGTCAAGTATGAGGAGGAGCCTCGTTCATGTGGGTTCTTGGAATGGAGTTGAAGAAGTAAAGAGACAGACATTGGCCCCTTGTTAAGGTCCTACCCCAGACATCTGGTACTGTTAGTACACTTCTCTGTGTGCCCTTTGTGAGTTATGGGAAAGGTGGAAACCAAATGGTACTTGAAATAAAGAAAGGAAAACCATTTGTGTTTCCTTTAACTCTACTATACCTACTTTTCGATGTACAATTACATCCTGCTTCAGGATCTGAGGGATGGACAGACACCCACGACAGACATCTGAGTACGTGTGGACTGCTTGGAACTTTCCATACAAGTCCCCTTTGTTTTTCTTTACTTCCTGTCTTCTGGGTAGATGAGAGTAAATCCTCAGGGACATAGGTAGAGGGGGCACTATGCCCTAATGAATGACTTATCCTATTTGTTTCGCCTTCTCCATTTCCTCCCATTTTTTCTTTGGCTTAGAGTAGGAAGTGTGGAGAATTTCTTCTGAAAAGTAGTATTGTACACATTCACTAAGGACTCCATCGCATGAATAATAATTCCACAGTTTATAATTTTCCTCTTTTGCTTTCCAGTCTCTTGGCTGTGTGTTTAAATTTTCCATCTGCCTCTCTCACTTCTCTGTTTCTCTTATTCTTTCTCCTTCCTGCTTTTAAGTAGCCTTTTCATGCTCACCCCATCCACTTTAAACAATCTCGTTCATATTCTATCTTTTATCTTACATTCTAACTTCCCTCTGTAGAAATTCCCCTGTCCTGAATTTCTTTCAGAGTCTCAAAGCTCTGTGCAAAGCCTGCCCAGAATGCCTGCAAAGTTTCTTAGGGAAAAGACTTTGGCAACTTTGCTGGGACACAACATTCCAAGCTCGGCATGAATGGCTGAGAATCCACAGTTCTCTCTGGCATGAGATTTTTCCATAGGCCTTCTCCATATTGCTTGCATGCCAGAATTTGGAATTTCCAGATGTGATATTGCTGGCTATGAGTGGTTGATTTCCATACAAAAACAAATGTAAATTGTAGTTTCTTGGCATTACTGGGGAGAAAAGCCCTATTTTCATGATATTTTCTCTACCTCCCACCTCATACTTTTATTGTAATTCATGGATGGGAGTTGCTGTTTACATCTACACAAGAAATATAAATGTGCTGACAGTATAACTCATTTAATAATAATTAAGATGGTGGGTTCCATGGACTTATCCAGAATCCATTCCCTCTCTGACAGAAACACATATTTCCTCTTAATGCCCAATATAAATATGTACATGTAACTTAGACTTTATTTGCATATTCATGGAGAAAAGCTATTTATTTCCCTTCCCATATTCTAATCCCCAACATGGACGGGTGTGATTGAACAATATCTCACAGTCCTAGAAAAGGACTAAAAGTCTTTTTCTACAAGTAAGATGTATTCAGAAAAAGAAACTTCTGGAACAGAACTTTCAGTGTGGAGAATTTTTCCAGGCAGACTTTTGGAAAGAGACATACTGTGAAACCGGTGCTTATGTGATAGAACAGGGAAATCGAGCTCTTGATTAGCCCTGCCAACTCCCAGTTCTGTGAGCCTGGAAAAGTTACTGTTTTGAATCTGAACCCCAATTACTCATCTAGAAACTAAAATGTAGGAATGAGACCATTTTGCATGCCAGATGATAAGATTGGGTAATATTTATAAAGTACTCAGCTCATTAGCATTTATATTTACACAAATATTCCTAAGAATCAGACAGGATCTCCATGCTCTGGTAATACTTTTTCATACCTCCTAACAGACCTGTGAGATTGCCATATTTTGATCATCATTTTTTCAGAGGATAAAAATGAAATAAAGCAAAGTTTACTAACTTAGATAAAGTCATACAACTAGTGACAATACTAAAATGCTAACCCAGATATCTAGTCATCAAAGCTTTTCACCTGTTCACAGGGAGATTCTTTCCATAAAAAGTGCCACCATGAACATTGATGCTCGTGCCTGACTGCTACAATGGGTGTTTTCTTAATTTCCTGTGATATGTTTTTGTTTTGTGACATAGATATTTCTATTTTACCCAAAATATGACTATTGCTTTATATTTTGATTTCTGCTTTTATTGTTACTATTTTTATTGTCACAGATGAAATACACAGAAGAAAAGAGAGAGAAAAAAGTATTGTCATCCAATATGGACAATGTATTTAAAAGTACACCTTGACTAAGTACCACTTCTTATGTTTTGTATGTTCTTTGGCCTTTTATTTTGGTTTCCAATCTATATATGGTAATTAATCTTATAAGGTTTTATAAGCTAAACAAAAGAATCTGATGGTGAGAATATAAAAGGAGGGAGCGAAAGGAGTGGGAAAAAGAAGAGAATTGAAGGATGATACGTACATATACCAGTTCTCTACGGTGAAGTAATCATTATGCACTGTAAACATGTACTAATAAAAGTGAAAAACATTTAAGAAGTTATAAAAAAAAGGAATAGACCAAGTAATGGGGAGAAGAGGGGAAGAGGATAAAAAAGGATTAAGACATGTCATGCACATGGACCAACTCCCTACAGGGAATTTAATTATTATGTGCTTCAAGCATGCACTAATAAAAATAAAATTAAATAAACAAGCGTGGATTTCATTGTGGCACTTTGAATACATGCATATAAAGTACCTTGATCATATCTGCCATTTATTACCCTCCTTGTCTATTTCTCATCTCACTCCCCTGGATACTTCTCCTCTTCTCTAATAATCTCTCTCCTACTTTAATTTCTTCAAAAATTTTTTACATTTGCTAGATAACATGCAATACTTATCTTGTTGAGTCTGGCCTCTTTCGCTTAGCAAATTAAACTCAGGTTTCCTGAGTGATTTGTCTTCTCTCCCCTGCATTGTCTATACCTGCATTCCCTAACAATAACAGCTTCCACTCACCTAGGCAACACGTATTTAGCAAGGTATGATTTATCCTTAGAGTTCCTCTATTTTGAGCTCTTAAGAAGAACTCAGTAAAATTGTAGAGTATAAATGGGACCTGCATCAAATATAGGCAAACTTGTACTTTGTTTTAAAAGTCTTGTTGTTTACCTTCAGGCTCCAGATCCCTGCCTCCAGGTTCTCAGTCTATGCACCAGGCCTTCTGGGGCGGTGAGGAAGGCTTCAGCACCAGCACGCCACTTCAGCATAGTCGGGGTAACAGTGACATTCACGCCTTACCCTCCTTTCCTCCTTTCTAATTTGACTCTTTACCTAACCTTCTCCCTTGCTTTGTCTCAACCATCACCCAGGCCTGATTCCAGTTACCATGCTCCTTCCCACATGTTGTTTAAGTGTCTCTTTTACTTTGTCACCCTTAGATCATGTTCCCCTGTGACCCTTTCCTTGCTTGGACTCCGTGCTTCTTGTATTCTATTGCCTTGGTCTGGACAAACCTTCTGTAGCTCCCAACATGTCTATGTCTGGTCTCCTGATGACTTGGGAATTTCTGATCTGATTCTGGGTTGCTATATTTTTAGCACCCCAGTTTGTTTTTCTCTCTTTTAGCCTGATCTCTTTCAACCCTCTGTGATTTTCAGTTCAACCTTCAAGAACTGTACAAGCAGAATTGTGAGGAGTCTCCTACCTTTTCTTCTATTAGTACATGTTTGCAATACATAATGTTTACATTCATGTTAGGGAACAGGTACTTGTACTTAACATGTCTTGATTATTTTAATTTCTCTTACCCTTTTCACCCTCCTCCCTTCTTCCATCTTTAGATCCCTTCCTCTATAGCATTGTTTCAGATCATGTGTGTGACACATGATTATATTTATTGTGGGTATTGTGCACAACATATCTTAATTATTTTTATCTCTCCTCCTCCACCCCACCCATCTTCTCTCAGTACTTTTCCATTTGCACAGATCTCTCTCTTTTTTCCCTTTTTTAAAAAAGAGAATAAAACCAAGCAAAATAAAACACAATAAAACCAATCAAAACAAAAATGTGTAAGTGATACAGAGCCTCAAGATAATAAGAAATCAACAATAGTTACAATAATGGCTCTTGTTGTCTTCAAAATAGCTGTCCATTCCTTCAGACATAGTAAAAATCAAACAAGACAGAACAGAATAGAACCAATCAAAACAAAACAATGAATGCAATAAAGGACTTCAAAACAAGATATGAATAAATCCAAAATTGCTGCCATAATATATCTTGCTGTCTTTCAAATAGCTACCCATGCCACAGGATATAATAAAATCAAACAAGACAAAACAGAATAAAACCCAGCCCAACAAAACAATGAAAATGATACTGGACTTCAAAATAAGATGACAGGGAATCAACAATGTCTAACACCTTCAGGAGATCCTCCATAGATGCTACATTGCATATTTTTATCATTCTATAACAATATGCAATGCAATATGAATAGATGGTCAGATTACCAGCTTTAGATCTGCAAAGTCAGTGAAGCACTAAACACTACAAGCAAAGAAATTGTATTTTACCTCAATAGCTGTCAGTGCAACCTGTGATTCTCCAGATCAGCCAGTTACTTATGGGGTGGGGGTGGGGGTGGAGTTGGTTTTTTTTGTCTCCCAGCCTGCATGCTGGAAGGGGCTGGCATGTGACCCTCCCCAGTCAGCCCACATATAGCGCTGACTCATAGGAGGTCTTGTTGACTTCTTGTTCTCTTTCTCCACAGTCCAAGAATAGCACCAACCCACAGGAAAAGGCTCGCATCTGATTCTCCCCCCAGTGGCCCATGTTCGGTACCCACTTGCAGGGAGGGTTTGCCTCTTGTTGACTTCTTGTTCTCTTCCCCTGCAGTCTGAGAATGGCACCGACTCACAGGAAAAGGCTGGCATCTGGTTCTCCCCCTGGGGGCCTGCACATGGCACTGGTTCACATGTAGAACTTGCTTCACGTTGACTCCTTGTCCTTTTGCCCTGCTCCTTGTTTCCTTTTATCTATCTTTTATTTTGCTCTTTACCTTATTTGTGGGCTTCTCATATAAGAGAAACTATATGGTATTTAATCTTATGTGTCTGACTTATTTTTCTTAATATTACGTTTTCAAGTTGTATCCATTTTTCTTCCAATGTCTCAATTTTATCTTTTTTTTTGTGATTCCCAGTAGGTCAGGTGTCATGAAGAGAATTCCTACTTATAGTGTGCTATTTAGGGGCTTGAAGTGGAAATGTTACTATTTCCTTCCTCATGAGTTTACACTTTGTGGTGGAAATTGGCCAGGTACTCCATGCCTGGGCTTACGGCTGAGTTGTAACACATGTGAATTACACAAAAGACGCTGCAGTCCCAGTCCTGAATGGCATCACCGAATCCCACAAGGCCAATATGTAAATTTGATCCAAAAGGAAACTCTGAAATGCCTACACAAATGCACAATGCTCTAAACTTTTCCTATTAATCCTACAAAGAATGGCCTAAAAGTCTTAACTCTTTAGTATCTAACTTGACATATGCCACACAGTTGCAGAAGGTCAATCTCTACTTAGCATGGGATGTTTTTCAATTGACTCTACATGGTATTGACCAAAGATTCTTTATACCAGTGCCCAAAAGACAGGGTTTTTTTTTAATAGATACTACTGTTTTCAAGCTGCAGACAGTAGGGGTAGATAGAAGTACACATCTGAAAGACAGCTGAAGATTTCTCCTAACGCTGCCTCTTCTCCTCTGGAACTGAGCCAGAGCAGAGCTGTCTGCATTCGCTGGGAGCCTACTCCAAACTAACATATTTATTATCAAGGGGGAAAGCTTGTCTGATGTCAGATTGCTGATGTTTGCTTTGCAGTATTTTCTTGCAGAAAATTGTAAGAAAGTGATTGAAATGAGTTTGGCAAGGAAACTATAGAAAAATCCACCTTTATCAAGGGCAGAGTCTTGAAACTATCCTTGCCGATAAGAGAAAAAAAAAAAAACTCCAGCTATTTCCTTTTTACTCTGTTTTTATAAGGCGGATGATGCTTCTCAGAAGATGTGTAAAGGGCCAGTGATACATTTTAAAGATTGGAACAGTCTCACTGAATGCTTTAAATATTCTTGGTTATAAGGATGGGGATTTATTTTTAAATGACTGTTTGGCCCAATGCTTATACAATATGTGCATTCTGTTGGTACAACACACAAATCTTTTGTGGTGCTTTAGGGAAAACTACAGACTTTTCAAGTCTGGGAACAGATGGAGCTCTAAGCTTAACTGCATCCTCAACAGGACGTGTGACTATCTATCTGTCTGTTTTCACTTTGTATAAGTTACACCCTCTGATCAACAGTCACTAAACTCCTAAGCAGAACACACTTTTGAAGTAGGTGTGCAACGAACAGAAATTAGAGAAACTTGGACCCAACTGTGCCTTTTAACAATTCTTGATAACTTACAGTATTTCTAACAAGTGTAAATATTTAAGCATATTTACAAAATCACCTGTCGCGTTTTGATCACAGGAATTAGTATACATATATCTTTAAGAACATGAAATCAGAAAACATCAGCATAAAATAATTCATTTAAATCTTTAATTCCTCATTGCTTCATATCTGGCTAAAAACTACTAGATATGGAGCAATTCATGGTACGTGCAGGATATCTTAGATAATGAGAATGTTTCACAGCTTTCTTGGGTATTCATCAACTTTCTACCATTTGCTTGTGAAGTTGTTTATGCTAAAATTTCATGGAGAGAAACTCCCAAGTGTGAAACTTAAAATAATCTACTTAACAATAAAAATGAAAATTTTCTTCTTTTTTTTGCCCTTCTTTATTCTCTTCTTTCCTCTTTTTTCTTGTTCTTTTTGGTTGTTTTTTATATAAACAATAGGGGGACAAGTTTCAAATGAATAAAGACTACTTTTAGCAAAGAACATAAAATCGTGTATCTTTGTCTTTCTTTTCTTTTCTTTCTTTCTTTCTTTCTTTCTTTCTTTCTTTCTTTCTTTCTTTCTTTCCTTC
This sequence comes from Hydrochoerus hydrochaeris, assembly GCA_004027455.1. Lineage (NCBI taxonomy): Eukaryota > Metazoa > Chordata > Mammalia > Rodentia > Hydrochaeridae > Hydrochoerus > Hydrochoerus hydrochaeris. The sequence continues at coordinate 230,350 of PVLA01002206.1, read as the reverse complement.
TTTCTTTCTTCTTTTTTTCTTTTCCAACATAGAGAGTCACTGTGCAGTCTAGGTTGGCTTTGAAGTCACTATGTAATCTAGACTGGCCTCAAACTGTCCGAAATCCTCCTGCCTCAGCCTCCTGAGTGCTGAGATTACAGGAATGCACCACCATTCTTTGCATCTCAGCTTCTCACCATGTGTGTTATAAAAAACTTAAAATTCATATTTGTTGAACCAAGTTAAATTATATAAATAATACTTCATCAAATGATTCCTTATGTGTTAGAATCAGACCAACCTATACTATATATAACATACAAAGGGTTTCTAAACACACACACACACAAATTGGTTCAAACTGCTTTTAGAACCTATCTCTTGTATAAGAGCATACTTCCTAACTAGCCCTGAAATACTGACTAGCGAAAGACATGGCACTTAGAGACTGTATTTTGAGTGGATTTAACAGCAAGGTTGCAAGTTATAGTTGACAAGATAAACAAGGATATTTATCATTGAATAAGTTGATAAATTGATCATGACTGCATGTGAATATATTTGAAATCTTGAGTAAATGGAATTAAAAATCTTCACATTTTGGCACATATATTTTGATGCATTCAAGATCTTAATGATTTCCTTTTCTCAAGATTATAGTCTCGAAATGAGAGGAACTGTTTGTGTCATAACCTATTTCCCTTTGCATTGCTTAAGAGAGGCTTTGAAATGCCAGCTGCAATTGAAAATTAAAAAAAAAAATTTTTTTTGGTTGAATTTCTGGTACTAGGAAGTAGGAAATAGAATCTTAATTTAAACCCATAGGCCAACTGTTATTTCCTTTCTTACAATATTGATTTTCAGAATTTAGACAAATTAGCTACTTTGCTTCTTTTTTGAGTAGGGAGAACCATGAGTAAACTTGGTTGCCTAGTCTGTGACAAATTTGACATCAGTCTTGCTGCACATTTAGCCTATCGATTAAGCGTAGTGTTCCAGTATGGATACTCAAGAGTGGCTCACGTCTTGGCCACATTCCTGTCACTGGGACATAATACTGCAATCTGCAATTTAAAGGAAGAGACGTTTGTTACAGCACACAAATTCAGTCCATGGTCTGCTAGCTCCATGGCAGAAACAGGATACCAGAGGAACAGGTACTGTCCCATAACAGCCAGGACGGTGGGAGAGAAGGGAGGACTTAGGGACAAGAACACACTTGTCAGGTCACAGGCCCATCTCCAACCAGGCCCTGATTTCTAGCTGTACAATGAGCTACTGAACCTACATATGGATGAACCCAAAACGTGTAGCACCGCTTTGATCCACCAGCTTTCACAACACATGAGTGATTTTGGGAGGGCATTTTAGATCTCAGATATAATCAGGAATTAGGTTAAAGATTTGTTTCTTTGGCATTTTCCCTCTATATTGTGTGAAAAGAAAAAAAATACAACCTTAGACCAGAGGATTTCATAATATGATCACTGACGGCAATATTGTGCTAGCAGAACCTGGTTTAAATTCAAATTCGATGGCTTTTCCAAGATTGAGTCTAATGATACAGGGACAGAAGCCTGGTGATGTCACATGGGTGGGTCTTTGGATATCCCTTAAGTCAATCATGCTTTCTGACATTGGGAGAAGTGTTATCAATTTATAATTCTTTCTTGCTTTGTAGGAGAGAAATATTTTCCCACAAAGCCATTCTGGTAGAAAAGATTCCAAAGGCTTTAAAATGATTTACACAAAATTTAATGGCTTTCTTCATCTGAAATTTTTTTTCTATGGCTAAATTGAGGCAAAGCAACCTCTTATTCTATTACAAAATAGAAAATATTGCTTGCTCTTCTCTGCCTTTCCAGTAAACACCTGAAATTTTGTTTTCTTTTTAAGTAATCTGTTCTCCTCTTATAGGTCATGCTTCTTCAAGCAATCCTTTCTTTCTTTCTTTCTTTCTTTCTTTCTTTCTTTCTTTCTTTCTTTCTTTCTGTAAATTTATCTTTTCAGGCTTTTTTCTTAACACATGAAACTGTATAGAAATTCAACTAGTTTTCTAATTGGAAGCCTGTTGACTCACAGTAGCCTCTTTGCAGGAAGATAGGAAATAACAGTCCTTTGGATGCAAAAGTAGTTCTTAATCCTCCCTCAAGCTGTGCCATTTTGTGCTCCAATTTGAACAGCCTAAAAACCTTGAGAAATTTTATTGGGTTTGAACATTATCCAGCTAATCTCTTCTAATAAATTTAATCCTTACAGATATGTTCTTGTTGATTAGTATAAATCAAGACCTAAACTATCAGTCTTGCTTAGAGAGCTTTGTTGTTGGCTTGAAGAATCTTAATCAGCATTGTTTAGGGTTCATACAGCAGACTAAAGAGGGCTTTACTCCAGCTCACTCCTATTTGTACAGTGACAACTGGCTTCCAGAGTAACCTTCACGCATGAGTTTATTCTTTCTGACTTCTTTCACCAACTGCTAAGGAAAACTGTTTACATTTGTCTATTCACAGAATTACTTTTAGAATCATTAGGAGGCCAGCTATCCTAAGCGGTCATTGAACAAGCCTTTTTGCTTTTCGTAAAGAAATGACATGGGTGGATTTTTCTGTCATTGTTTTTGTCAGCTTCTAAACTCAGAGAACCAGCTGGCTTTACAGGTAACTCATTTCCTGATTAACAATGCAGTTAGTCAGAAAAGATGATCTAATGCATCAACTGGATGCCTTGAACTCAATCTTAGGGTCACTGTCTCTCAATCTTAGGGTCAGTGTCTCTCATGTGACTTCAGTATACCTAGAGGTTCACCAAGAGCAGTCCTTGGACTACTTCTCTCATCCAAATCTATTCATTGTTCTTATCTTTGTTTGTCTTAGTTTCTAGATTTCTACCTTTTTATTATTTTTTTCTAAACTTCGTATAAATCAGACTTGGCATTTTAGGAGGATCAAGGCAGTGCTGACATGAATGGAGAGATGAGTTATCTAATGATCCTTGGGTATATTTTTATTCTTATACTCTAGAGTTATACTGCAAAGTTATAGACTGCTATGAATCCTCTATCTATTCTTCCTATGTTTACATGTGAATTTAGATGTTTTCTGTTTTTCCAGTCTACATTTTATAATGGTAGACCAATAGAAGATCTTCTTATTGATTGTTTTTTAAAATATGGAATTTGATACCGTTTTCTCAGAGGTTGGACAGCTTTTACCTTGAAGGACAAGTTAGTAATATTTCAGGCTTTGTTGGCTATCAGATCTTTACTACCACTGCTTACCTTCACTTCCATAGAAAATACGGAAACAATTGATCATGACAATTTTGCAATTAAACATTATTTACAGATACTGTAGGAAATTTTGATTCATTTAATTTTCCTTTCCTAAGATATTATATTCTTTTAATACTATTTTAACCATTAAACTTTATAAAACCAACACTTGGGAACAATACAAAACCAGATAGCAGGCTGGATTTGGTCCTTAAGTTATAGTTTGCTAACCCCTGAATTAAATGAAACTAAAGGTTTTCATGAGCACCAAAATTATTTATTAAGCTCCAGCATATTTTTCTTTGGTCCTAAAGAAGTTGTTTTGTTCTCTGTCATCATGTTTACTCCTGCAATATTTTGCAAGCCAAAGCTATTCCCACCATTTTCTGATATCCTCTCTGGCATTCACCTAGCACCTCAATGCCACCCTCTCTTATAAGGAATGACAGGTTTGGTGTGAATGACTGAATGGATGGCAAAGAGAAATGAAGAGAAAGGACGAGAGACAGTATCTGAAACAATTTAATAATTCCTGAAGTTAAAATTTAAATGTCTTTAAAACAGGGATCATTTATTTGCCCTACATCAGTGGTTCTGTGCTTTGACCAATAAGAAAATTCTTGAATACAGTTCCATTTTCCCTTCTACTTCTTTGGTATTGACAAAGATTTATAGACGTTTGAATTTTGGTCCTTGTTAACAGCTGTACCATTTTTCAAAGTGCCAGCCATTCAGTACTATTATATTCCTGTCTGTGCCTGATTCTTTCAGTCAAGGAAAATCTTGTGTTGAATAAGTTGAGGTTACTGATTCAAATCTACAGTGGACCAATTGCTTCCACTCCCACAGCAATAGAGCTAGTGTCGAGATGTAATAACAGCACATTAAAGGATTCTCCTGATAAGAATATCCAAGTATGAGAAAGTGAATAAATCAAAATAAATCTTATCCTGTTCCTGAAAACATGCCTCACTGCATAATATCATGCACAGCATATAAACAGAATTGTCGCATAAGAGAAAGACAATACATATAGAAAAATGTTCATAATTTATTCAGTCTGTCATGGGCTATCGAGTTGCTCCTCATTAGTGAAAAATTCCTTTTGGTGGATTAATCCTTTAGACAGGAGATCTTTATCACTGTTCTACCCATATTCATTCTTTCCTTTGCATGTAGATATTTACATATAGTTTCCTAATCATGTCTCTGGAAAACAATGGTTTTTCAAAAGCTATGATAATATGTATCCTGTGCATTCTTTGGCTTAGAAATTTTATATTGGGAAATATTTATATCAAGCTTTATCTTGACCTGGAAATACATGTTAAGCAATGCACTGTAAATAAGAAAGCAGATAGAAAAGTCAGCACTCTGAAGGCATTGAAGGTGTTTTGTATCCTATAGAATGTAACCAGTTGGCTGTCAAATGATTTAGGCTTTTAATAGAGAATGATCCCTACCAAGTAGGACAAGTTAATGAACTGAATTTGGGGGCTTGTTTTGTTCCAGGTTCCTGAGAGACAAGGTAGCTAATTGACCTATCAGATAAGTCAGCTAATCCCACTGCTTTTCTCTCACGTGGAGGGAGACTGCACTGGGAAGAGGCCAAGGTTACCATTCCTGTGCTTTCCAGATATTCCTTGTAGGGCTCCAGCTCCACGAAAAGCAGCCAAGTAGAGGGTTACATCCCGAAACAAGTTTATACCCCGTGGGCTAGGATCTGCCACCGGAAGTCATACTAAGAGCTTTGAGGCGCTGCGTAGCTGCCATCAGGAATGTGCTTGCTGCTCCTTTGTTGTTTTCTGTACTTTGTGAGGGTAAAATTATCAGCACTTATTTAATTTAATATGTTATTCAGCCCCCGACATGGAAAATTCCCTAGGAAGATAAGATCAAAAGTCAAAGAATGTTTTTCCTCTATAAAGTGGTCTTTGTCCGCTTAGATGTGAAAAACTGTATTTTTTTTTTATTTCAAGTGATCATGATCTTGTATATTCTAAACCTGAATGTTTTTATTTTTTAGAGCTTTTGAGGAACTGGCAGTAGAATGAGAAATAAAATACCACCCTTCCACCCTTCCAAATGCTTTTGCCAAGTGCCAAAGTGTCCCATCTAATTGGGTCAGCTCTAACAATCACTGTACTTCAACCCTGACTTTGTAACAGTCGCCCTTTCTTCTGGATATATTAAGGAGTGTTTTTAAAATACGAAAAAGAAAAACAATGTTTGTCTACTTTCATAGCATGTTTAGAAGAGGGTGTTATAATGATAAGATGTGACAGTCCCAAAGATTAAATATCATGGGGCTAGCACAGGTTTTCTCCAAATCAGCACCGTTCCGATGAGGTGTCTCATGCAAGGCAGGAGGTTCAGTAGCAGGATCCCTGGTTTCCATCCACTGGATGACAGCAGCCACCCTCCACCCTGCCAGTGACAATCACAAATGTCTCTGTAGACATCACCAGAAATCCGCAGTGGGGCAGAATTGTCCTAGTTGAGAACTGCTAGGCTAGCTGCTCCGATCTGAAGCTCCTTGTTAGAGGGTTGCTTGGCTGATTTTTCATTCTTCAAAAATTTATAAATTGAACTTTAACCATTTTCATAGTTCCTGATTCATTTATCTGGGAATGACCTCTACAACATGACTTCCTAATTTTGAGTCTCCTCCTTGTTGCCATATTTTTTTTAAAAAATTATTATTTAGTACAGACCTATTTTATTATTACAACATTCTAATTCTGTAGAAGGCTTTAGTTTCTGTTGTCCCTGGGACAGATGTTAAACAAAAATAATTTGACTGTCACGATCTCTAACACAGTAATTAAATTAGAAAAAATGTGCTTTAGAGTTTTAGATATATAAAACAAATGGGAGAAACATGAAAACCACTTTAAGGAAGTATATGAATAATTTTTATAAACATCTGATTTTTATATATGAATATTTACTTGAATGAGAAAAAATATAACTGTAAATCACTATTTTCATAATGGCAATTCCTTGTCAGATTAAAGAAAATTGGGCTGTAACAGAGCAAGCACAGTGACAAGATATTTCCAGCACTGAACTTTTCACCCCGGATTCTCAGGTCCACATCTTTATTTTCTTCTGAAAGGACTTAGATGACTAAAAAAATAATGACAATAACCATGAACTACTGAGAAGCTATAAAGTTAATGCTCTGAATCTATTAATTTGGGAAGATCAAGTATACTTGAAATCTTGCAATGCATTCTTAGTGTAATTTTTTTAAATGTATCAAGTTTGTTTTATATTAAAATAACAACTGATGTTGTTTTAAATCAAACTTTGCTTGTATGTGTTTATTTCACTTTGTTCTTATTTTGCATATCTCCATTTTTCAATATTATCTCTTAAAGAAGACTAAAAGGATGAAACTGCTTGGAAACAAATCTACTGAGTGAGTGTTGATTTTTCCCTCCACAAATATATGCAGTATATATGCAAACATGATAAAATATGGAAAAAAGAGGGAAGGAAGAGTAGGAGACCAAAAGGAATGGAGAGAGAAAAAGTCACAGAGTTGCTAAAAATATTTACAATTGGAAACATGCCTGAAAGCACAAGCCTTAGTAGCTATGTTATTAAAACAAAATTAAAGAAGGAAAGACAGCCCTGAGCTTTAATGAGAGAAGCCGGAAGAGAGTAAGGCCATTGCACTGGAATGACCAAGTGAGCAGCTCATGGGTCTTTGAGTTTTTGTTATAGAAACGTAAAGATGATTTTTTTTTTTCTTGTAGGAGAAACTGAGCAAGACCAAGCATAGCTACTCTGTTGGTACAAACGCTGAGAGGGGTGAGCATGTGAAGCCCATTGTGTGGAATCGAATCAGTCCCCTAAGCCATCAGAACAGACTTTGAGGCTGTGTAGCAAAGAAGTCACAACTGGTGACCAGTGGACTGGTATTTTGCTGTTAGTCCTCTGTGGAACACGGAAGTTCCCTTTTGGTCACTGGCTGATGTACAAGCATTGCTGTGAGAAGGCCAAGGATCCTCAGCACATAGGTTCTTACTCTTTAAGAGACTGTAATCCATTGGCACTCTTGGAAAAAAAATAAATGAAGAGTCATTTTTTATCTTCATTTTATCCTGAAAATTGTATTCAGGAAGCACCAGCAAATATTTGCTTTTTTGTCTCCTTAGATTCACACTGAGAACAAAAGAATAACTAAGTGTATTCTTTTTTTTTTCTTGGTAAATAACAAAGTTTTAACTATGACATACATAAAGTACACAGTTGCAGGATTGTACATTTTTGCAGGGCTTTCACCACCCTTAGACAGCGAAATCAGACATACGGGCAATGGGATACAACTGTTAAGTTTTCTACAAATGAAAATTACAACAAGAATTCTAAATACTATAGAAACATAGAACATTGCCTAACTGATTTTAATAATGACAGAATGCCCCTAGACTTGACATAATCAGTATGCAAAAAACATAGATGAATACTGTCTTCTTTTAAAAATATAGAGTAAGTAAAGACATGTGAAAACAGACAAGTTTCCATTAAATAAATGCAAAATTTAAAAAAGAAACTTTTCCTTTCCATATCACGGGAAGAAGGGAAATTAATGTTTTAAACAATATTAAAGTTTATAAAACCAACTTAAAAAGGACTTATACAATGTTTAACTTTCATCAGCTTTAAGGTTTATGTTGCTGCCAAATTTTGCATATCACTGAACTTTTAAATCTTCTAACATCTACTTCATTGATTCTACCCTGGATTCTGAGGCGTCAATTTCTTCTTGCAACTTTTTCTTTGCCTCTTCTAACATTTCTTGTGTTTCTTCTTGAGAATGGCCAGTGAACGATTTGGTAAGATATTAAGTAGTCAGCATGCGTGAGCATGAGGTCATCACAAGCATCTAAATTCTGGAGTTTTTTTTTTTTTCCCCTCCAATTCTTTCTTAGCTGTGTGATTCTGCTCCTATTCCATGCAAATTTGCTTATCTTTTGTTGATTTTCAAGAGTAACACTGACGTCTTCTGCAGACACCTTCTTCATGGTTTAAATGTATTATTTTCATGCATATGCTTAATTCATATTGTTTTATGCTGGCTTCCTACTTAATCAGCAAAACAATTTTAGAGAGAGATTCAAATTTTGTATACATTTTCTTGACTCTTAATACTTTGTTTTTGAATAGATGGAGAAACACAATCAAAATATTAAAATGATCTATTCAATATGTATCCAGTAAAGTGTATCATCTTTGTCCCCTACCAAATATTAACTCATGAAGGGCAGAGTTCATTCCTTATTCATCTTTGGAAACAGATGATCAAGCATAGAGTAGGGTCTCCATAAATGTCAGGTTGACCCAAGTTTAGATTCATAATCCGTGATATTAACATGGATGCTGTCAGGTTTTGATTAAAGGAAACTAAGATCAGGTTAAATAATTTTACTGTTTGTACCAAATAATATTCCCGTCGCCCGTGCTGTGACTCAGGAGCACCTTGTCAGTTTGCCTGAAGTGGGTGCTGCTTAACTTGCACAGGAAGAGTATCGTTTTGTTGTTTTTGTTCTCTTCAGCCCTCCCTTCTTTCCTGGAAAGAATTCTGTTGGCTTGTCTGTCCATTCTCTCCCTTGCATTCTGACATGCAACAACAACAAAAAATCCTTGTATTCAGTTAGCTCCAGAGTTTGTATTTATTTATTTTTACCTCCTCTTGTTCCAACGCGAACTGACCTGAAAACCTGCAGTGAGAATTAGGCACCGAGTGGCCCCTTACTTGGCAAATTGCACATTGAACTCATTTCCTACCTCGGTTGCTAACCACATTTTAGGTGAATAACAAAATAAGCAATATATGTATTTCTTTCATGCCATGGAAGGTTTATTCTGAATAAATAATAAAACACTGAGGAAAGCAGGAAAGGTTATTAAGGATTGTTTCCATCAAGCTCTCCGGCTCATCTTGTATATAACAACTTCTAGTGTTGCTGTGAATCTGCTTTGGTGGGGGAGGAATCATGATAGGGAAGTATGGTTTCTAACCATTAAGTTCAGGTAATAATGACAGATGGTAGGACATTCAAGGAGACAGGACTGAAATCATTGTGACGTGTTAATGAGTGTTGGAGTTTGGGTTTACTTTATTCTTGAATCATCACTTTTGTCTTTCTAATAGTATAGAGCTACATATGTATGGATGTATGTAGGCTTTATAATACATTTAAGTAATGCAAGGCCACATGTACCTTGGTTTGGATAAACATTTGAATTCTGTGTGCAACATTTATATCTTTCTAAAGCTCAACAGGCAAACTTTCTGTAAAGGATCAACAAGGAAGTACTTTCATCTGAGCAAGCCATACCATCTTTGTTGAACCTTTTTAATAATATGAAAAACATGGACATGGCTATGTTTCAATAAACTTCTATTCATAAAAACGAGGAGCAGGCTGTATGGGGCCCACAGGCCTTCAGTCTGCTGGTCCCTCTTCCAACAAAACGTAAAGTGGATAATATGGGAAAGAAGCCAGTCCGTCTACATAGCTGCCAAAAGTATTTGTATAAATACATTTATAAGCAAGTTCAACCTATAGCAATGTGTAGATTCCTTGTACATCTGATATTTTTCCCCTAGAGGACACATGAATTACTTGTCATTGTCAAATAGTGAAATAATGTCTTTGTGCCCTCCCTCTTCGCGTAATTCCCCTTAGCATATTCCTCCCTCTCACTTAGCTGCTTGGCAATAAACCTCACTGTTGGGAAGGGCCAGAGGTTTACTGCCAGAATGACTTAGCATCAGCAAGCCCTTGTCTGCAGCTCTTATAAGGCTCCCAAGCTCAGCTGGCTGCCGGGACCGTCTCTCTGTGACCGTGGGTTAGAGTGGGTATCACATTTCTAATGGATTAGCCGACTATTGGGAATGCAGAGGGTTTTTAAAGTCTCTTAACTTCTAAATGCAGCACAAGCACATAAATGGAGTTCTATGAATATTTAATTAGAGTGCAAGATTCAGAGTTCTTTGCAATTAGTTTAACTGTAGAGAGATGAAAAAAGAGAGACTGAGAGTGTTTCCTTCAAGTGTTATCAGGTTTACAGTGTACTCTTGTTTTTCCTCATTTTAGAACTTTCTGTGACCTCAGTCATGATCATCTTTATAAAATTTTAGAATCTATTTCATGTTTGTATGTCCAGTACTTGTCTTCTTCTAGTCATCAGTAAATACATGCAGTTTTCTGGTTCAATATCCCTCCACATTGAGTTATCCTCTCCTTTAAGTTTCAGCAGACCCCAAAGGACTGTCTTTGCTACACTTGCTCACCTATCCAATCAAATGGGAAACTTATTGGAAGCACAATTGGCACTGAAAATCTAGATGATCTTTGTCCTTTCATTAAAAATTTCTCAAATGATGGGATGCTTCAAAACTGCTCTCAAAATTGTTTCACTGAATAAATTGCAAGGTTGTGAGCCTAGTGTTCTCTAACATTATGATTTGTGATAAAGTCTTTAATATTTCACAGTAAGAATTTCCTTTTTTACAGAAAAAGAAAGTCTTACAAGGTGATTTTTAGCTCCCTTTGTAGCTCTTAACTTTTAGACTTCTTTGTGCTCAACACTTTGCTAAGTATATACATGTATAGAGGATGTTTAAAAAAAATTCCAACCTCTAGGGAGCATAAGCAGCAATTAAGAAAGTCACAAGAATACATATAATAGCTAGAAAAAAATGTGTCTTATAATCAAGAAGAGATAGGTTATTGTGAATGTGGGAAGAGATATTAGAAAAAGAGATGATAGAAAAGATCACTAATATAGAGCTCAGATAGCTAGAAAGAAGAAACTTTTCTAGGAGAGTTATTAAAGAAAACAGTATGGAAAGAACATATGGAAACCAAGAAAGAAGACAGAATGTACTGTAAACAGTTGTAGATCTGACAATCTCCAATCTGTCCTCTTACTGATACTGGCATTGTGTAGCACAGATGGATATGCACGTCGCTCTTTTATTGTGTGTGTGTATTTTCTCCTTTTATTTTCTGTCGCATCTTTCTTTCTGATTCTTCTTTCCTTGTCTCATTTCATGATAAGCTTTCAAATGCTAGGGGTTGTCATTTGGATTATTTTATATTCACCAAATAATTTTGTACACCTCTTACATGCCTGAGTTCAGACTCTCAACTTACTTCCTTGGACTATTTCAGCAGCATCTTAACTTGTCTGTTCACCCCCAATTTGATGTTCAGCTGTAAGTCCCTCTGCAGAATGACAGGCAAGTCAAAAAATTCCAAAAGGCAGGTTTCTCCAGGTCTCTAACATGGTAACATCTGAGGACCTGCGCAGCACTTTCACTAGCATTACCAGGCCTTAGCATTCGGCTCAGCTGCTCATTAGTGACGCCTGAACCCTCCGTTCTCTGCACGGAACTGTTCACTCAGCCTAGCTTGCTATCCAGCCAGACTCTGGGTCAACCCTTTCCTTATTTCCTCTGTGATGACATTAGATTTGGGCTATTTTGTCTTGTTTAGGTAAAATTCTTTTCACCATTTCCAATGCTACTTATTTTCAACAACTAGATAGTAATTCTATAAGAAAGTTTGTCCCTAGTAATTTTTCTTTGTTCTTTCTGCTAATGTCTGTTTAGCACTGTTAGTAGCCTGATAAAAACTGTTCTAATGTGTGCAACATACGGTCCTAGCCCTTCTCTGGGATTTGTATCATCATGGTCTGCTATGTTGTGGAGGTGGGTGCTGGAAAATATTGTGGGCTGCCTTTAGTGGGAGAGTCTTTCTGAGTTAAAGCAGCACTAGACTTCCCTCTCACAGTGATTCACAGCAGCACAACAATACAAGACCTTCCGTGGCAACATCTCTGGAGAAATAAATCCTTCTGTGTGTGGGAGCATCTGTTTTCCATATCTCTGTAAAAGTCCAGGACATTTCCCAGTTCCCTTGTTTATTTAGCACAAATAAATCTATTTTCCATATGATAGTTGAAAATGTCTGACTGCACCATGCTGAATGTACATCACCCCGCACCCTTGGAATGTGAGCAGATACTAAAAAGCTGCCACACTCATGACACATTGGACTGTGAGCATTTCAAGCATTTTGGTGGGACTCCAAAGTCAACAAAACTCATGTTTCAGAATTTTACTCTTTTTTATTTTAAAGTTTTTTATTTTGCTTCATTTCCTATTTATCTACTTTGATTCACACAAGAAGACATAATTATACTGTCTACATCCTTATCTGCCCTTTCATCTTCAGATAGTTCTATTTTCCTGCACACTGCTGTTCTCAGTTTGATACACACACTTTCAGATCTTTCTCTAAAATTTTTTTGCAGATATGGATATATAAGTAAACAGAATCCATAAATGTTTTCATACTATTTGAACATGTGTTTACATATGTTATATACAATCTTACAACTTGCTTTTTTAATTAAAAACATACTAGAATATACAGATACATTTCATTTCCTGTGACTACTGTATAATATCTCATATTACGTAACATAGAGACATCTGAATGAGAGGAACTAAAACTCCTTTAACTGTATCTCAGACAACACAGACATTTATTATGTCATTCACAAGAAGACTGAAGAATTTCCAGTTCTTGTTCAGGGCCAAGCTGGGGTATGCAGATACCGGATTCTTCATCTTTCTTAAGCTTTGTCATAGATTACCTGTTTTCCTCCTGCTCTGACTACCTCATCGCTAAGCATCTCCTCAGATTGTATTTAAGAGCAAGAGCTGGAGGTCCAGGCAAAAACTGCTTTCATCTTATTAGGGGCTCACTACCCTTCAGCATCCTTACTATGTTGTTTTCACCAGAACTGGGTCAAACCTACACCAGCCACAAGGGAGCGGGGGGTGGGGGGAGACAACTGTTCAGCAAAGGGAAAACCATTGGTTGCTACTGGACTAGACCAAAAATGTATAAAGACATATCACTGAGGCTTAAGATGGTGCTGCAAATAAAACTCTCTCGGTTACAAGAAAGTCGGGCTAGCTGATAGACGGGCAGCTAACACTGTCTGCATGGAAGGCAGTTCTTTAATTTTTATACTCATTGACATTTCAAGTACATCTAATATTCAGCTTTTTAAAAACAATGCTATAGTGAAAATCATCGTACATGCTTCCTCATGCATGTGGGTATTTGGCTCTCTATGAAAATATAATACAGAAAAACTGATATGCATAGTGGGTCATAAAATATGTTAATAGAAACTGCCAAGCTGCTGGCAAAATTCCTGTAGTATTTTGTACTTTTCAAGCTGTCTAGGGAAATACCTGTTTAATCACGCTTACCAATGTTTTAACTAATAAATTTGGCTATTTGGGGTGAGAAATGGCATTATATTGTTTTAGCGAAACACTTTTTCAATTGTCATTTTTTTCTTATGTCATTTTTCTTCTACTTCTGTAAATATTCAGCTCTTTTAAATCATATTTTTCTACTTTTTTTACTCAACTAGTTTTTGTTCATATTTTTGCTTCCTTCCATTTATTACATTTTATAATATATTACATATATCTTGTATCATAATATTTTATGTATAAATATATTTAAATATTACTATATTTTATATTTTCTCTTATACTATATTATATATTATATTATTATATTTATTCATAAATTAGATAACATTTCTTTGTTGTACTTTTGCAACCTATTGCTTTGCTTTGAACCACTAACAAGGCTTTTGTCATGTCTAAGTTTCTAATTATAAATGTAATTTAATTTATGTATCTTTTTCTCTATTATTTATTTTACACATTGCATTTATATTCTAGTGAGTTCTACAATAAATACATTCTAACTTTTCTTCAATTGCTTTTATTAGTTTTGTTTTCATTTAGTTATATAAGTCATATGTGTTTTGCTAAGTGATCTAATGGTTTTCAAGTTTTTCACAAATACTTGTCTCTAGTTATTTAATACTAAACTATGTATATTAGGCTTTGAAATATCTTTGCCATAATCAACTCATGTATATATGGACTTTTTTATTTGTCTTGTCACATACTCTGTCTATTTTCTTTCTGTCTGTTTATGTTATAGTTTTAACAATTACCTACACTTTATCCTATCATATTCTTTGGAGGGAGCAGGAGAAATCATCTTTTTTAAAAATATTCCTTGAATATTCTTATATCTCTTGTTTTCTATGTGACAACTAAAATTAGTTTGTCAAGATCTCTAGAAGTAAGACATTAAGTTTGTATTATAAAGACATCGCATAATTTCTTCTGTATATTCCTTGGAATTACCTACTTTGTATTGGTGCTGTCAATAATGCTTTTTACCTATTAAACTTTCTAACTGGTCATGGTTCATGTATATGCAAAGTATTGTTATTTAATTCTAAATTTATCTAACTTTCTGGACTCTTAATATGTTCATAATTTTGATGTTAGATTTATGGAGGTAACTATAACTGTCATATCATAGTGATATTTTTACTTTTTATAACTTTTTTTTAATTGGACTGGCTAGCATACCCTACCCAGAGATGGATAGAATAAAATAGTGTTTTTCTAAAATTCAGTTTAATGTGAGCTATTTATTTTAATCTTCTAGTAGATAACACCAATTAAGTAAAGTATGTTTCTCACTAATGCTGATTTGCTAGAGAGTGTCTTACTGCTAATGATGCTACATATTTTTTTCATTGGTTTTTGTAATAGTGTTAGTAATAATAAAAAAGAGTATCAAAAAGGGTTCTTATGTCAAGTACTATTCTAGATGCTTCAAAGGAAACATGACACTCATTTCTAATATAGCTATTTTACCTGTGTGAAACCTGGAGCATAAATGATCATGTGCCCTGACTGGATCCTGCATTAGGTTGTAGCAATGAGTTAGTTGTTTTGAAAAATCTTGTTTTATTTTATTAAAAAGTTTTTTTTCTTTTCAGATGCAGTTGATTTATTTAGCAATTTTAAATTTATGTTCAGGGATGAGATTAACTAACAAATTCCAGGGCTGACATGCCATAGGATTTCATCTCTTTGCCTGACTAACCTATGTGATATATGAGGAAGTTTTGTTTTGTTTTTTTTTCATTTATGGAGAACTATGGATGTATGAGTATGTGTATGTCTGTATGTATGTGTTAAGTTACATGGATGTGTTAAAAAATAATAGGTAATATTTATTAAGATTTGAATGAAATTCATACCTGAATCTGAGTCTAAGGCAAAGACAGCTTGACTTCCTTTTTATGTTCTTTTATGAATCAGTGACAGGAATATGTAATACATATTTTCTGAAATAATATCTATTAAATATATTGATTTAAAATTAATTTTTGTTCTCTTTCTTTACATTTAACTCATACATTGTACATGTGTTTTTTGCCTTCTTTTTCTCTAAAGATTATTTTCATTCTAAAGTTGCTTTTCTCACCTTTTTTTTTCTTTAGGAGATTACAATTTCAAAGATTTTATTTTTCTTTATTATCTAGTTTATCTGACAACTAATTTTAATGTATTAAAATTTACTTTTTATATTTTATAATTTTCCTATATTTATTCCACTTCTGTTTTATTTATCTTCATATAGTTGATTTTTGAGAAGTGAGAGGAAGGATCTTTATGTGATAATTTCCAGTTATTTTTTCATGTAACTTTGAGGAATTGCATGTAGATGTCTGCTATTTGATGGGTTAAGGCATAGTTTTAATAAATGAAGTACATGTCTTATGGGAAAATGTGAATTCTATTTTAGAAAGAAAATTATTATACTAGCTATTTGATTGTGTTTGTTTGCATAAATTCATTTCAGATTATGCAAAGCTCTTTGTTTCTTTTACCTTTTGAACCTTTCAGTTTCTTAAAAAGAGAACTTAACATTTACCATTATATGCATTTTTCTATACTTCTATCCTCATTTTTATTTTTGCTTTCAAACAGATTTACTGGAGGTATATTATGTGTTTATGATGCCTAAGATTTCATCTGCTGAGTGGATTAGTCCTTGACCAATAAATATTCATTTACCTCATTTTATTGGTTTTATTGTTGAATTCTCTATTAGTACTGATTCCCTGGGAGTATGTCTTTCTGGTTTTTTTTTCCCTGTCTGGTATTTCTCTTTCTTTCTTTCTTTCTTTCTTTCTTTCTTTCTTTCTTTCTTTCTTTCTTTCTTTCTTTCTTTCTTTCTTGTTTTGCTTTAAGAGTTGTTCTTGTTGCTAACTTTTAGAAAATAGAAATCTATAATCAAAGACTATCTTTTTATCTATTTTTCTGCTGGGGTAAAATATGCATAACATGAAAATTTATCATCTTCATTCACCTGATGTAGTCAGCTCACTGATAGATACTAAGTGCATTCATATTACTGCACATCCATTGCCATTACCCATCTCCAAAACATTTTTATCTTACAAAACTGGAACTCTGTGTCCCCCTTCTCCTCCTACTCCCTGGCAACCATCATTCTATTTTCTGTGTCTATGATTATGACTGCTCTAAGTTCTTCATATAAATGGAGTCATATAGTACTTGTGTTTTATGATTGGCTTTTATACAATAGAAATATTTTACAGAATCCAGGTTTGTTTACATTGTAGAATGTCAGAATTCTCTTTTGATGGCAGAATATTACTTTATCCAAGTATTACATATTTTGATTATGCATTTTTGCATTGTGAATACTTTGGTAGTGTTCCACTTTTGACAATTGTAAATAACACTTCTATAAACAAGAGTATATGATTATTAATTTGAGAATGTGCTGGAAATGTAAGTTCTGAATCACATGGCAATTCTTGGGTTCCAAAAATTCAAATTTGGAAGCACTATATAACATTTTACACACTGACTGTACAATATTACATTCCCATCAACTATGTGCAATTTCTTTTTTTTATTTAAAGAGAAAAAAAAAGCAAAACAGAAAAAAGGGTAGAAACAATACAGAATTTCAAAAAAAACTAAGAAATCACTAGTTGATAAATTACATATTGTCATCCTAGAAATAGTTGTTCAAGTTACAAAATTAAAGCATAAAAAGTGAACAATCAAACAATGAGGGTGCAAACTGTTCTGTTTGTGCAATTTCTTTATATGATCATGAACACTTATCTTTCCTTTTATTTGATAATAGTAGCTATTCCATAGGCTTGGGGTGACGTCTTGCAGTGTAGATTTACACTGTGGCTGAAGTTTTATTTTCTTGAAATTTCCTATAAGGTCTTTAGTGAATACCACATTTCTCCCTAGTGCCTGCTGTAGAAATTCAAGTGAGTCTCACTGATGGGACTCCAGTTTTATTTCCAAGGACTGTGAGAGAAGAGACAGGATCTTGAGAGAGGCAGTGGTACAAAACCTATTTCCTGGGAAGAGCCCACCCATTTTCTGCATAGATTGTCAGACACTAAAGTCTCTGTTTTGTACTTTTTTTTTGGAACCAAGGATCAAACTCATGACCTCACCATTGCTAGGCAGGTGCCTTGTGCTACTGAACTAAATCCCCAGCCCCTCTGCTTTGTACTTTTTAAAAGCAAACATCCATCCTCCACAAGAGCAAAGTTTCCTTTATTCATTCAATAAACATTCAGGAAGATCCTATTATGTGGTAAACATCATTTTAGCAAGTGGGAATACCACAATGATAAAAATAGAGAAAGTTCATGCTTTCCTGGAGGTTCACCTCCACTGAGGGGAGTGAGACAATCCATAAAATATAATAGATAACATGCCAACTGGAGATAAGTACGTTGTAAAAAGTAGAAAGGTTTGATTTGTTTTTTATTGCTGTGTAAAAACAGTCTCACTAACCCAGCAGCTAAAAATAGCACACTTTTTACCTACGGTTAGCTTTGGTCAAGAGTCCAGCATGGGGTAGTTGGCTTCTTTATTCAGAATGTCAAATAACTGAAACAAGATGCCATTCGAGTCTCCAAACTCTGCTGAGATACTAAGTCCTCTTTTTCATGTTCACTCAGTTTGCTAGCTAAATTAAGTTCCTTGCATTTACAGGATTAGCATCCCTGATTCCTTGCTGGCTGTCACCAGGAAGTTGTCCTCAGCTGCGGGATGCTATTCACCATTTCCTGCCAAGTGGTCTTCTGTGCGATGTGGCCTTTGCCTCCTCAAATCTGGCAGGGAAATCTCTTCTGTCTTTCAGCTCTGACTTTCTCTTTCTTTCATCTGTAGACCCAGATTTAAAGGATTAGATCAGACCCACTGAGAAAATTTCCTTCTCTAAGGTCAACTTTCCCCTGTAACTTTAACTATGCAGGACCGTAAAACATCCTATTCACAATCACGAAGGCTGCTAAGGGCATGTAGACATTGGGTGGGGATCTTGGGGACCCTCTCTGAATTCTGCCTGCCTTAAGGGACAAGCAGCACGGAGTGCAGGTATAAGGCGAGCACGGCCGCAGTTGCATGGGGTGATGCAGAGTGGCCTCTCTAGCCAGTGACGTCTGAACACAGCTATGAGATTTATGGAGGAAGGATTTTTTTTCCCCAGTAAGAATATATAGCAAGAGCCACATCTGAAGCAAGTGTTAGAGACGTATCGAAGACCTGTGTGGCTGGAGCAGACTGAGTGAGGTAGTGGAAGGAGGGAAGGGATATCAAAGACCTGATGAGACTAGGGTGGCCTAAAAGGCCATCCTGGGGGCTCTAGTTTTTATTGAAAATGCTTATTCTTTTACATAAGTCACAACTTTAATTCCTATTGTGGGGGAAAAGATTCACAACGTTCAGCCGATATGCATTAATGACAACACATTCTGATATTACACCTATAGTACTTATTGGTTCAGAGCCTAAAAGAGGTTCACAGTTGGTAGTGGATGCAGTAATGGGGTGCAGAGTGGATAAGTTTACAAGCTCAATGTTTTAAAATGATTAACTCCAACTATACATTTCCCATGTGAAGCTCCCAGAGGAAGTGACAAAGTCAGGATATGCTCACACATAGCCTTCACCTTTCTTAGTGCTCTTGGCTAGACTAAATCTATGCCACTTTTTAAATACTTTGGATTTCAGTGTAAACACACTTACATGTCCTGACTCATCTTCACCATGTTTTATGAAGACTCTTGGTTTTATAATTCCAGCGCCTTAGTTTGGGACCTCTGATGTGACGGGAATTAGGAGATTAATTTCTTTAATTGGGCCATATATGTATCCTTTTATAACTGCAGAACTCTCTGCTGTATCTGCTTAGGCATCCCTAAGATGAAGATAAAATAAAAACTCCAAAATGAATTTCATAAATCAAGGCTTCTACTTGGAAGGGTTAGTGATGTGTAAGATGAAAATCATTTTGCAAAATTGGCAGTTTTCTGACTATGAAGATACAGATAATCCCCATCCAGCTCTCCTACTTACACAGCAAATCTGAAAGTAATGTGCTGGATTTCTAGGCATTTCTTGTACTCTTTACCTGAAGCTCTCAATGCTCCCATAAGATCTGATCTCTCCCTTAGAATTTCTTTACTGTCAACTTCCCTCCTCACTGACTGAGATGCCATGTGCTACATGTATGCTGTCCAAGTCATCCCTGAAACTCCAGTCACTTTTTACTCCAATATCCAAACAAGCGTTAGGTTACGTTTGAAGCAAATTCCTTCTCTAATGCACTTCATTTTAAGTTCAGTCACCTTGCAACAATCATTAGGAAGGTTAACGTTTTCTTTCTTTTTTTTTTTTTTTTTTTGTGATGGGGTCTCAGTATGTTGCCAAAGCTGATCTTGAACTCCTGGGCCCAAGTGGTCCTCCAGCCTCAGTCTCCTGAGTAGATAGGTCTACAGGTATGCACCACTGTTTCTGGCTAAGTCTGTTAATGTTTGCAACCTCAATGCAGATGTTTGCAAAGCCGCCTTTGATTGGCTGCTCATGTACCTCAGATGTGAGTGCCTTTCATGGCAGATATTACCCTCATTACAAAGTTTAGCCTTAAGGTGAAGATTGGTGTGGGGTTAAAGAATTAGAAAAGCGTCTTTAACTATCAATTAGCACAGGACACCACCAAAGAAGCCTCCACCATCAACATCTCAATGTTATGACTATCCCATCACAGATAGGTCTGTTTGTCCACACACAATGCATCCCTGCATGGATGCAGAAAGTGAAGGCCACTTCTTATCTTCTCTTACTTTAATTTATTCCAAATAGTGTTTGGAGGACACTTCTAGTTACTTCTTATCCTTCTGCTTTTGAGATTTTACCCTCCGAAGCTGGGCATGGTGTGGTATACTTATGATTCCAGCAATTGGGAGGCTGAGGCAGGAGGATCATTGTGAGTTCAAGGCTAGCCTGGTAGTCCATAGTGAGACTTTGTCTAAAAAAAAAAACAATGAGATTGAAGAACTTGTGCTCTGATGTTAGAGGTATTTATTTTTGGAACTTGATTTTGCTCTTTGTTAGCTTTAGATCATGTCCTTAGGCTTGATTTCATGCATAGTTTTTGTGAGGACAAATTTTATAATGTATAGGTAGAGCTAGACAATAATGAATAAAAGCCCTTTCTCTTCAGTTTCTCTTTTTCTCTCCTTCTTTTTTCTCTCATTTATTCCATATTTATGTCTGTTCATGCGTATGTATGTATAGCATACATATTATGCAATGACTTGTGCTATATATAGAACAACACTGTATATGTATGCAATGATTCATGTCTCCTCTATGGCACATTTTTTCTTAAAATTTTTATCTTTTTTCCATCTACTCAAGTCTCTTATCCCTCAGAAGTTACACAGATTACTGAGAAAACCCTCAGTAGATCGTATCTAGAGAGGAAATGAAGAAAATTGACATTTCTACAGCTCTAAATGATTTAGGCCTGTTTTATAACCAAAAAATATACAAATGTCCATATTATGTATTTATACATGTGTAAGAATCCATATGTACATACCTAAAGTCTTTAGGAAGTATTTCCCATATGTGAAAACATTATCTCAATTATATATTATAACACTAGGCAATACTAGGGAAAGAGAAATTTAGAAAGTTCTTATCCTTTAAATTCTTAGGGTGAGGTATGTTTGCTGGACATTATGGATACTCATTAAATGATAGTTAGAAATAGTTGCGATTAGTGAAATTCCCTGAATGCTGCATTTACCAGTTAGTGCTAAACAACCAACTTTATCTTTGTTTGGTACTTGAAAAAAAAATTTTTTTTGGTAGATGATCTCATAGTTTTTCAATTGTTTTAAAACTTGGTTCTTCATAAATATCATGTTTTCAAATACATTCACTATATTGCTTTATTTATAGTTTTTAGTTGATGGTCGAACTACACTTCTCTAACTTACAATTCTCTCATTTTATGTTTAGAACTATTCATGATTGTCTCTGTAAGAGATTTTCCAGTGGAATATCTTGTGAGCATTTGAAACAAAATAAGAAGGAAATGATTTCATCCTGCCCTATCAATCTTGTCCATACCGCCATTTAACCAGTTTTACAGACCTACTGTCCTGGTGATCTTTTCCTCTAAATTCTGCTATTAATTTTTTTTTTTCAAAATGCTTTAAAGTTTTCTTTCATGGTAGCATCTATTTTTAGAGCATTTGCTACTTCTTGGGAAAAGGAGAATGATACACTTCCAATGTTAATCATTTAGAAAAGAATTTGTCAAATCCAGCCCACTGCCCCCTCCTCTTTTTAAATAAAGCTTTGTTAGCACTCAGGCATACCCATTTTTTAAGCGATTGTCACTGTGATAGCCACCGCTTTGATGGTGTATTTGAATAGCTGCTACTGAAACTGTGTGGTCAACAAATCCAGAAATGTTTATTTGGTACTTCCCAGAAAAATGATTGAACAACTGTAGAGAGTGACGGTGTGTGTGACAGTGAAAATAGAAATGCACGCATAAACACATATTTTGAAACTTTTAAACTTAAATGTAACTGCTGCAAAATGATACAAGTTCAGAGGGGTGATCAATATCTCCTGAAAGGTGAAAATTTGGGTAGTATTGCAGAGAGTAGCTCAGGTATAAACGGAGCATTTAAAAATGACTATCGGTTGTACAAGAGATATTTAGAAGCAGTTTTTCCAGTGTTATTGAGAGTCTCTTGATATATTCAGGTAGATGGAACATTTACTCAAGTTAACACTGTCACTTCCGTTTGCCTTCCACAGGGTCTACTGCAGTGCCTTGTACACCGTAAATTGATAATAAGAAACCTGGTATTTAGTTACCTGGTGAAGTAGTACGCAGCACAGATAGAACAGAACTGTAGAGTATAAATCATACAAATGTTGACATAGTGTGTGGCAGGGTTTCTTGAAAAGGATGCAGGGGACAGTCATTACGAATGAAATTTCATGAAATATAAGATAGTCCTTAGCTGATGATCACCATTTCTCCCAAATTTATTACTCCAGATTTAATCCTCTGACATCCAAACCAGATTTTCAGTCCATGATAATTTTCATGGTAGGTAAAAGCACAGTGTTTAATTTAGGGTGAAAACTCCCAAGTACCTCTGCCCTTTGAAGTAGGAATTCAATACGTAGCACTATATTACAATGAGCTCAATGCCAAGGACGAACTACTCTTGCCACGCTTTTTGGCATGGAAACAGTAAGTTTATAGAATTTTCCACTAATAAACCACTTCTTATGGCTTTAGTCCATGGGGATTAAATTTTGGCATACTGGACCTAATGAAATTAGCTCATCACCTTAAAGTTATGCTAAAAACTTTAGTGATGGCCTTAAGCTTTTACCTTTTCTACTGTATCCATTTGTATAGTTTTAGTTACTGATGACTTTTAAATCTCCAGCACAGCATTTTCTACTGAACTCAGGACCCATAAAAATAACCACAAATATTACTATTTTTGTGTTTGGTCAAATGTCTGCCTTCCATGCTACATATTGTTCTGCATGAAGGCAGAGTCTGTGTTTGCCTTTCTTCTGGTTGTAGTCCTCGCCTCAGCACAAACCTCTCCAGTTGTATCTCCTCATTAAGCACATGGATAATGAATGGATGGCTGGTTCATGTGCAGGACCATGTACTAGAAACAGTACTTGGTGTGGAGATAAAATCATTAACTCCTGCCATAGCATTATTCATGGTCTAACTTTGAAATTCCTCTTGAAACAGACAAACTAGCTTACCTCTTGATGTTCAGCTATTAAAAAACTTGTAAGACCCCTTTTCCATTTATCTTAGTGTCATTTTTATAGGCTAATTTCATTTTGGGGAATCAGCCCATTGCAATCTCAGTCACTCTGGGGCTATGTGGGACTGTTCTCTAGGATGTGTGGTGTAACTTCAGCTTCCAGCACACTCATGTGGCAACAGCAGTGTGCCTGGCCTCATTGGATATGCACCAAGGCAGCAAGGAGCTGTAAAGTGACTTGCAGTGTGGAGAAGAGAAATAGGTACTGAAATCAATTACTCATACATAAAGAAATTAGTCTGTGCTAGGTTGATTCTCTCTCTCTCTTTCTCTCTCTCTTTCTAAGCAGAAGGAAGGAAAGAAGGGACGGAAGAAAGGAGGATGGAAAAAAGGAAGGAAAAAAAGAGAGAAAAGCTTTCACAATTCTATTAACCAAGCAAGGTTATGTTGTTTTATTGTTTTAAACATTTGAAAATAATAATTTTAACTCATTAATAATTATTACTAACATCTAATGAGTACCAGGTACCCTTTAAACATTTTAACATATTTAATTTCAGAAGGACTTTTATAAAGTAAGTTGTTATCATTAGCTTAACTGTACATCTAAAGAAACTGAGGCACAGGCAAGTTAAAGAACTTTTTCAAAGTTATAAGCATGGGCACCAGAAAGACTGGGCTTTGACTATAGCAGTCTCCAGGGCTTGTGTTCTGAGCCACATCTCTGCCCCCTTTTTTCTATGAGTACCCATGGAATATCTGTGCTCCAGAAACTTCCATATACCTCCTTTCACTTGAACCTCTCCATTACCCCAGGGAGCCAGAGATCTTTTTGATAAAGGGCAATTGTAGAGTTATGAAATGATTTGCTCAAGAGCATGGAAGCAGAAATGAGCCAGGGCCAAAACTCAGGCCTAGACTTTTAACAGCAGTCATTTGCAATGTTATTTGCATTGCTGTCACACCTAGCTGTTTCAGAGATGAAATATTTGGAACTGATTCTCTATTTCATTCTAGCCAGAACCCTTTCCCAGGCCTAAAGCACTGTAACCATAACAATGTATAATTCATAGCAGCTGCTTCTTACCCTGTCCTCATGTGGTGTCAGCATCACAGAATGATCAGGTTGAGTGGGCAATGACCATACCTGCTCCCACCAGAGGTAGGGAGTGGCTTTGCCTGGGACAGCCTGGTGAGCCGATGACAGTCCAGCAGGAGCTGAGGAGGCTCCCTATGGGAGGCACTAGCACCAACTGTGCCTGCTGGAGTCTGGAGAAGGTTCTATCACATTCCACCCCTTGAAGTGTTGAAGCTCGACAGTAACAATACATTTAAATGACAGAGCGCACCATGTTTTATTATCCCTTTTTATTTTATAAAAAGAATGTCTGATAAGCAAAGCTGAATCATATGCTTCATGCTGAAATGTCAGAAAATAAACAATATTGGAAAAGTAGACAATCCACCTGACATCGGAACAATAGTAACAATGAGAAAAAGCCTCATTGTCCTCGGAGAAGAAAATCTGCAGAGACCAAGCAAGGACTTACTTTGAGGAAAGTTACAAAAAAAAAATGATAATATGTCAAAGAAGAGAAGACACATTGTTCTGTTTCTCTGCAGTTGTGGGTGTGAGAAGATTTTAAAAGTTTTTACCCATTTCCTTGTGCAGTCTCCTTCCTTTTGAGTGTCATGATTTAGATCCCTTTAAAAGGATTTATATGAAAGGAACTTCTACCATAGGGGCAGCTTGTGTCTTTTTCTCAGGCCTTTGTAAATGAACAAAGTAACCACTTGTGCCACACAGGGTGCAAAGAGAGGTCTGGTGTGGGTTTTACTGTCCATTCAGGCTGGGTATTCAGCTGGTCCTAAGTGAAATCTTTAGAAACTGCACAGCAAGAATCCTTTGCTTGGGGCACCGGCTGGGGAGGGAGCTTTGAAAAACCTATTGAAACTTTGAGAGCTGTTGGATAGAAAGTGTTCTTTTTAGACTTCCTCATGGGCAATACTGGAAATAAACACCAAGTGGAAGTCATTTAGCCTCCTTCCGAACTTCCTGTTGACATTTGCTTACCAAAAAGTCCAGTGTCAGTACTTTAAACATTGGTGTATGTGGGTGCAGTATGAGTGCATGTGAGCATCGATGTGCATATTCATATAAACACACATCCATGTACATCCACATACCCGTAATTCTAATTCTCCCTTATTACGACATTCATAATGAATCTTGCCAAAATCCAACTAATACTAAGGAAAAAGAACAACAAGCGCAGACGGTAAGTTTTACAACATTATTTTTAGAACAAAAAACTAGATCTGCGTGATCTATTTTAAAACAAGATTTAACAATCTGTATATACTTCCTCATATGTTCTTTCTAGTCCTTTTACTACTAAAACAACAGTGTCGTTATTTATGTGTCATATTTGATTCACACATCTTATCTGATTCAATTTTTGCTTTAGAATTGAAACAACTTTAACATGTTCATTGAGGGACCGCTGAATGTCTAATATGATCTGAAAATGATGACTTAAGAATTCAAAGGAGACGGGATTTCCCTATATAAAAGTTTTCACACACACACATACATATGAAGTATATAAACAAAGGAGAATTATATCGGGGTTCCGAAGTATCTCCATAGTTGTTAGGATGAGAACGCCACTCACACAAGCAAAGCTGAAATGGGAGTCTCACTGGAATGATTTCTAGGATTCAGACCATGGGGACCAGAAGGTCTTTGCTTTTTTTTCTCCATTTGGGTCATACAGGCTTTGATCTTTGCCTTTCTACACACCTGTTCCTTTCACTTTGCCCAGGCAGCTTCTCATTGAATTGCAATTGTTAATTATGATCACCTAAGCAGAAAACAAACAAACAAACCCTTAGTGTTTGGGCCCAGGAATATCTTATAGTAACTGATGATCAGTAGAAGAATCGGGCATTGCAGGAAACTGAGCCCAACACTAAGACAGGTGTCTGGCACCGAAACCTTCCACCCAGGTGCTCCAAGCAGGATTCTCTCATCTCTGCCTCTTTCCTTTCCCTGTCACTCTTGTTCCTGGTTCCTCCTTCCCAAATAATCTATGTTTCTCCTTCATGCAGTCCTTCCTTTATGTTGTTTCTTTGTTCACTTGCCCAAAAAAGGTTTACAGGACACTGAGGGACAATTCTGTTTGCTGGAGAAGGCATATGATTGGTGCAGGTTGGTTCAAGTAACTACCTGCTTCAAATGGACTCATGTTGGGGAAGTTCCACGGAATAACCACAGAACAGCTTCAGCAGGAGCTGTGGGAAAACTGGTAGTGCTGCTAAAACTTTGGAAACATGTCTATTATAATAATTATTATAGACTCTCTGATCTGCTGACCAGTCTCCTCCATATGCACTAAGGTTGTTGCCTATAAAACACACAAATTTGCCTTGTGTTGTAATCATCTATGTACTTGAGTTAATTCAAATGTAAATTTAAGGACTATGGGAGACCCTTTTGACAAAACCAGTTATCAGGAGCCCCTGCAGTGAGTCCCCAGTCTCCTGCCCAGAGTTATGGTGCACTGCAGAAAGAAAGAGCAAGCAACAAAATAGGACTGCAGTAGGGATCTGGGATGACCAATTGCTCATGGGAAACAAAAGGTCCGGAGGCTCCCAGAGTGTTGGTATTTATTGCTTACTTCTGAGTCAAGGACACTGGGTGAAGGGCAGTGGGTGTTTCCGGGTGCAATGATGGCAATTACAGTGGATTAGTGGGAAGGCAAAGCATTCTTACAAGGACAAGGACATGACAAGGAGGCAATAAGAAACCTGTAGTATCCCAAGGTGCCTTAGCGTCCTCAGCAGGTCTTATCTTGCCCTGTGAGGACCACAGCAATGATTAGCTCTAGGGCTTCCAGCTGTGACCAGAAAAGCGCAGGGAGTTTCTGGCTTCCAAACTGCCTCAAAGAGCAGGAGAAGGACAAGCTAGGACGTTCCCTAGACTCAATTATTTTGTGGTCTCCAACAATCGACTACTCTAAAAATAACTTGTAGTTTCCTTCTGCTGAGGATATGCACTGGTAGTAACAGCTGTTTCTATGTGCTAAGGATGGACGCGGGGTCTTGACATTCAAGGCAAGTGTTCTGCCACCCACCTACAGCTCCAGCCCAGAAGAGCAAGTTCAAAGGGGACAAATGTGGGTGATCGGTGTTGGTTATTTCATCATACTTAACTTTGTTGTATTATCATATGATAGTTTTATCACCAATAGGAAAAGACGGTGTTAGTCTATAATACTAAGTTGTTCTCATGTCTGTTTCACAGCATTCTGAAGTAGCGTGTTCTACTGAACCATTGATTTTTCTATATAAATATATATTAACTTAACCTTGCAAGAGTCTGACTTTTAATCTTTCTTTCACAGCCAGTATGTGCTTCATTGGTAAGTTTTTATTTCTTGGAGATGATGTTTCTAGTTATGCAGTCAACCCAAGTTCTATAGCCTTTGCACTTTTAATCCTCAGCTCTATATCTGTTAACTGCGCATCATTGGGAAAGTGGCTACTAGAGTAGCAAATGCTCCAGCCTGTCTTCTACCAGTGGCCAAATCCCAAGTGGCATTTTGAATACTTCTCAGAAGTCTCAGCAAAATCCAATGCATAGCTCTTAGACCATAGATCTCAGTAGTGCACATTTGTGTTGCTTTCATTTTTTTACCCAGTGTTTCTTCCTTGCTTCCTTTTTTGCTTTTGGGGATCACCTGTCACCTCCTCCCCCTCTCATCAACTCTTTTCTTAAAGTGTTTTATAATGCACTTTAGGACTAACTCAAAGTAAGTCAGTAGCATAGTAGAAAAATATTTGAGAACATGGATTCTGGTGTCCCTGTTGGACTCCAGTTCCAACTGAAATCTTTTAGACATATATAACCTTAAATTTTAGGTGACCTAATTCTTTCTGCCTTGATTTTCTCACCTATAATATGCACATGATAATAGTAACTGCCCGTTAGTATTGTTGTGAGGAATATATGAGTCAGTACAGTACAAATATAAAACAATTAAAACTGTCAGTTAACAAACAGGTTGCTTGTAAAAGTTAGTTTTTATTTCCCTATAGCACTCATTCACTTGTGTCCAGATATCTTACATTTTGTTTATTCCCTTCCTTCCCTTGTTCCATTTTCCTTCTGGTTTCCTTCTGTTGCAATTTCCTTCTAGTCCCCTCTCTCTTCCTTTGTGCTAGTGTTGACTAAGAAGAAAGAACAGCCTAAGTTCCCTGGAGCTGTGTAATTTCTGGATTCATGTGAGAGGGCTCTCCTCTCAGTCAGTGCTCCATTTCTTTCTCCAACAACACTGACCCCTGATCTGTTGGCAGACATCGGGTGATCCTGCCAGCTCGTACTTATTCAAAAGCTCTTTTTCACCTCTTCACTCTTCTCTCTGGCTGCCTGCCTTCAGCTGTTAGAGGCAAGCTGACTTTACTCTCAGAGGGCATGCCAGGGAAAGAATAGGGAATTGAGATGAGTTGATTATAGAGTCTAGAAAATTAGAATTTTTGGATCACTCTGATTCTAGATTCAGAGCCATTTTATCCTCTGTTAACATTTACAATTCAGAATCAGTCTTTTGAAATACCAGTATATTTTTCTTTGATTGATTGAAATATAATTAAGACATAATAAAGTGTATAGGTCTCAAGTGTTCAGTGATAAACTTTGCCAAATGTGTGCATTCATGTAATGGTTACCCAATGTAAGATAGATAACATTTCTCTTTTCCTAGAAAACTACCTTATTTTCCTTTCTAATTAATTCCCTTTGACTCCTTCCAGAAATCACTTTCTGATTTCTATTATCATTTATGTTTTTCTTTTAAAAAATTTGAACCATATATAAATTAAATGACATATTGTTCCTCTGTTTCAGCCTTCTTTTGTTTACATCATTTCAACATTTATTCATGTGGTTGTGTATCACAAGTTTGTTCCTGATAGCTGAATAACATCCTATTATATGAATGTATTTCTTAAACTCATTTCCTATTGATAGATAATGTGAGTCATTTCTAGTTTGGAGCTATTGTGAATAAAACTACTATTTACATTTGTATAAGAGTCTTTTGTGTATATATTTTAGCCTTTTTGCTCTCTTTATTATTACATGCTTGCAATACACAATGATTAGATTTGTAGGGAGTTGGAAAATGTACTTATCTTAATTTTTTTATCTCTTTTCCCTTCCTTTCCACCCCCTTCCTCCATCTCTTAATTCCCTTCCCTATTTCCTATCTTTTATTTTGATTTTTTTGTTTCTCACATAAGAGAAACCATGCAATATTTAAGTTTGTGTGTCTGATTTCCTACAAATGGCTCAAGTTTATCTTCTTTATGGCAGAGCAGTATTTCATTGTATACATACAAAACTCACAGTTTCTTTATTCATTCATTCATTTGTTGGTGGTTGTAGAGTCCATTTCCAAGAGTTAGCTATTATGAGTTGTGCCTTAAACAGGGGTATACATGCATCAATGTAATATGATGTATTTAACTCTTTCAGGAAGATAGCTAGAAGTGGAATAGCTCAATCAATAGAATTTCTATGTTTAGTTTTTGATGAATCTACATAGATTTCCATAATGGTTCTAGCAGGGAATATTCCCTCCAACAATGTAACAAGTTTCCTTTTTCCGTGAAACCTTTGAACCTCAATGTTGTTTTAATTTGCTTGGCTTAAGGGCTAGAGATATTGAACATTTCTTTATTTACTTATTAGTCATTTGTTCTTCTCTTCTATTTATTCATTTCAGTTGCCCAGTTTTGATTGCATCTTTAATTTTAGGGGTCTTGTTTGTTTCTTTATATATTCTTGATATTAGTTCCTTGAAGAAAAGCTGGTAAGAAAAATGTTTCCCATTTTCTGTAGGTTGTCTGGTTATACTCTTGGCAATTTTGTTTGCTGTGCAGAAGTTTGTAAAAAATTTTCATAGGATCCCATTTGCTGATTCTTAATTCTCTTTCTTGTGCAACTGAGATTCTGTTCAGAAAGTCCTTGCCTACACTTACATCTTCAAGAGTTTTGTGTATTTTATCTTATAAAAAATTGTTTCTATTTTACCATTGAAAATCCATTTTGATTTTAGTTTAGTATATGGTGAGGTATGTGTGTCTAAATTAAATCTCCTGAATGTTTATGGTCAATTTCCGCAGCACCATTAATTAAAGAGGCTCTCTTTCTTCTAGTGTAGTCTTTTGGCCTCTGCATCAAAGTTCCAATAGCTGAATGTGCCTGGTACTATTTGCGTATCCTCTATTCTGTTCCACTGATCCACATATCTGGGTTTTTTTTTTTTCTTTGCCAATGCCATACTGTTTTTTTTAATCAATAGAGCTCCATGATGTTCCTGGATAGATAAAATAAATATAATAAAAATGGTCATTCTTCTAAAACTGATATATATTTTTTATTAAGAATATAACTATGTACAATTATAGAGTCACAAAGTAGAAGTATAACTAGCTTTACACTAAAAATACAACTACTAAATAATTCTTCAAGGTAGTTCCACTATTTAAGCTTCCAACCAAAAATATATGAGAATTTAAAGTCCACAATAATTCGCCAGTATTTGGAGTTGGACATCTTTTCAGCTTTAGCCACTCTAGGGTATGATTGATATATTGTTGTAGCTTTATTTTGTGTTTATCTGATGACAAATGATTCCGAGTACCTTTTTGCATGCTTCCTAGCCTCCCTATTACTTGCATTTATTTGTTCATTATTCTTTCAAGTCTTTAATGGTGGGGTCATCTGATAAATTTGATCAATTCTTTGAAAGCTTGCTTTCAAAAGAAATGCTTCAAGATTAGGGTCTAGATTTCTAAGACGAACACAAAGAAGATCATGGTGTCAACTACTTAGTAGCAGATGCTATTGACACTGCCTATACCTTTTGGCACTTATTTTTCTAGGGCACATAAACAGTGTCCTGAGATACTCTACTTGGGAACTTTCTTTTGGCCTCTATTTGAGGCAGGCCAGAAGTGCCAAAGAATTAATGTGCTCAAGAACATCTCTTACAATACAAGTGGGAATTGTAGGCTAACTCTTCCCTTTCCCTTGGATATTATGTGTAGATGCATTTTACACCATATCATAGACTATCTCAGGGGAATAGAACCTTGATTCTCCACAGAAATAATTTGTTCAGTGATACAAACTTATTGGGCTATTCTTTATCTCTGCTAATTGATCATATCGGCTTTCTATGGAATCAATTCCCAAATAAGTTAACTGTACTCAAGTTCTTAAATTGTGATAGGTATATGAGGGAACACATTTAAGGCATCTATTCTAAAATTTGTGTTGGAATGTAACAATTGTTTTGTGAAAGACTAATGAAGCAATTTGGTGAGTTATACTGAGGAAATTATAACTGAATTCCTGGGTACATACACAACAGATCAGATGACTGTGGCAGAAAACAGTAGTTTCTATGAATAGTAAAAGCAAGGTTCTTCAAAGTGGTTGAGGTTTTACAGACAATGTAAATGAATTAGGAGAAAGTGAGGAGATTCCAGGAAATGGTTGACTGCGACAATGGCATCAGCACACAAGTCATATTCGTAGTGACAGTCTCTTCAGAGTTTGAGATTATAAGGAAAGAGTAAAAACCTGAGCCTTACCATGTTAGGATAAAATTAGAATCTCAAAAAAATTAAGAAGTTTTGACTTTTGCTTATAGATGGTAGAAAGAATTTGAACATTTTCCACCAAGGAGTCACACAATAAAAGTGTTTAACCCTAAGGTCATTTTAGAAAATCTAAGTCTACTGTCCTATTGGAGGGTCAATCCAGGGTTAACATGGAATTTCTTATTTCATTTTTAGCAGATTTTATATAAACTGATGAAATTCTTAAAAATGGATAGTGGTTATGGGAATGGAAAGGACAAATGAGTTTAAGAACCATGGAGAAGATTCACTAAAATTTGGTGAGACTGACAGTTGAAGTTAGAGCAGGGGTGAGTCAAATTTGCTAAGGCTTCATGGTAGTGGTTATAAATTTCATTAAGTGATCCTTCTTAAAAGACAATGAAACTATGAGGAGAGATAACAGTTTACAACACAACTATTTAATTCATGTAATTTTAGCTCCCTTGGGGTGACTGATAGTTATATAACCATACCCGGCAGCTATTTGAAACTTTGGAAGTGGTATTCAGGGAAGAGATTGTTGTTAAGCTTCGTGTGGGAGTCACAGTCTTAGAAGTTATACTTAAAATATAACTGGGAATGGGACCACAAAGGGGAAAAGTTAAAAAGGTTTAGAACGTAGGACTATCAAGCCCTGGCAAATGACCTAATTTAAAGAGAAAAAAAGAAAAAGAGCGTAAGTAGAGGGACAAAAACTGTACAGTGTGAAGGAATATGGAATCTAAGGTAAAGAGGATTGTAAAGAGGAAGGTAAGTTCTGCTTGTGGCTTTTAAAGGTCAAGGAGGATCCACCTCCTTAGCTGTGGAAAAGACTGTGCAGTATTTGGATCTCAGTGTGCTCTCTGGGGCCTGATTGAAAAGTTGAGACTATCTATCTGAGATTATATTATATGCCATGTACTATTTGAAACAAATATAAGATAACTTAATTATATTTAGTCAATATTGTGGGAGTTCTTTGAAAGTTGGAAGGTCAAGGACATAGCTGACAGCATCAGAAATGGAACAAAATAGGAAACACAGATTGAGCATAAACTTGACAAAAGAAGGGGAGGATTTTTAGGATGCAAAGACCATCATGAATAAAAACATTGAGGAGAGACTGATGCCATTCAGAAACAGAAAGCAGCAGGAGAAGATATGTACAAACCTATTTGTCGATAAATGTAAGACTCCTAGCTAATGATACAAATGTGAAAACAGGTAAGAAACTTCACATATGACAAGGCCTAATCTTGAAGGAGCTATGCACTTAAGCAATTGAGTTAGTAAGGATTTGATTTTAGTGGGCATAGATGCACAGTGTAAGCTAAAATCATTTCATGGTCAAAGAGAATTTAGGTAGTGGGCTCAGTTCTTCTTAGATTATGTCTATGGAACATAGAGCAGAGGTATTTTTATAAAAATAGCTTCCATACTTAAAACCAAGCATAAAATGAATGTCCTATTTATGTAAATGTCTGTTGCTATTTCTTAAACACAAATTTGTCCTATTGGGTGAACAACTGTGTATGATTTTTATTGCTCTCTATGTATCTCGCTGAAGTACTGACCCAAGTATGTCGTACATATAGTTAGCCTGTTCATGAGAGTTGGGGAAAACATACAGCTAGATAAATTTGGCTACCTCAAGCACACTGTTTTTTCCAGATTTTAGTTTAAATATTTTGAATTATGAACTAGCATTCAATCACTGATTTATATTTTATTTTCCTTTTGCAAATAATTTTGAGCTCTGATGAGAAAAATGACTCACTAAAGTGTTTGAATTGCTAAACTCTGGTTATGCCAAGATGCTCAACTCTCCTCAGAAAAGTTGTTCCCCTAAATATCAAATTATATCAGAATCTAGCCCAGTGGGAAACATGATCTTGGGTAAAAGTTCTTTCCCCGCTGGGTTTCCTGAATATAATAGCCATGCGATTAGCACATTTTCCCAGTGATGGAGTTGGAATGTACCCATAGATTTATAAATAGAATTTATTGTGAAAGTTACTGTGTTACTGGAGTAAGTGGCTATTGCAATTTGATGATAGAAAGTGTTCTCTGAAAAGAAACTATTATATGCTTTATGTGCTCTGGTCATCTGAGGAAAAAGGAGGACAGAAGATACAAGTGAGTTTTGTTTTCAGTAAATACTACCCTATATACAGTTATGAACAAGCAGATACATTTAACATTTGGCAAGCTGATATTTTCCCATTCTTCTATGGACAGAGCAGATTAGGGATAAAGGACAGTTCTAATCCTTCCCATTTTGCTGTCTCTAAGCAGCAGAATGTTGACCTGTTGGAGTGTGTCCAGATCTCTGCTGATGTCTTCCCAGGAAAGCAACTGCCTCATGGAATTTGAAAACCGTTTACAGTTGAGCACCAACTTGTGCCTTAAAGTAATCCTTAGACATTAAAATTTCCCTTTACTGAATTCAGATGAAACTAATGGCAAATTTCTAAGGTGAACGCTGTGATGAAAGGACATTTATGTCATTGAAAATATCAGTTGTTATCACCACTGAAGCATAACTCATTTCTGATGGGTGGAGTTGCATGTTGCAACTATATATATAAAAGAAGAAGAAAAAAAAACAACTGTTTTCAATGAGGCTTTGTGCTTTGTGATGCAGGAAATCTGTAGCAGCAAGAAAACACTTTGATCTTAATCATAACAATACTTAATGCTTCCTTGTAAGCCATCAGCAATTTCCCTAGTCAACTGAGTCCTCGCTCATGCTCATGCATTGAGAATACACCGTGCTATACCTAGCTGGCTTGTGTTTATACAGAGCTGTCTTTACATTGCATTTCTTTCTTTTTGATAGTCTAGCTCCACAGTGAGGGCCTATCAAACTAGTAAGTCACGAGTGACCATGAGTCCTGGCTTCAGCTCCCAGTGGAACAGCAGCCCACCCGCGTGGAACGCATACTCCTTTCCAAGAGCAAGCTTGCACTACCAGTCCCATGCCAGCTATACCTACTGCACTGGACCCCCTGCTGTAAGTACCCCCCGATTCTGTATTTAGTAAATCAACTGCCTTATGAAGGTGTACTTTAAATCTAGAATTTCTGTCTTTGTGTGAGTTTGGCTATTCTTCTAGTGAATAGGCTATTCTTGAGTGAAACAGATAAGCAATGGAGAATATTTTAAATGTTTAAATGGCATGCACAGAGGTAATCTTTACTGAAAATTGACATTCCATTTAAAGTTATTTCTAAGTGTTGGCGGAATTTTTGGAATTTGTATGGTTTGGAGATTGAATGTATGAGCGTCTCTGGTTTTAGTTTTCTCATTCCTTCTTGGATGTTGATTATAAATTTAGTTTGTTGATTTTGTACTTGGAGAAGCAATCTTTCAAACTGGAAAAGGGTGAGTGGAAACTGGATGCCTCCAATTTATCAGGGGCCTTGCTGATGTATTTTTACAAATATAAATATATAGAAATACATTCCAGTTGCATTATACAAAACTGAGGTTGTTGGTATCAATGACTCAAAGTGCAAGAGTAAGAACTCTTTAGTGGAATATGAGGGTCTTGTAGAGTAAGGTACCTCTTTCTGCCAATATGCTTTTTGTTCTCGATACATACTCTTCATAAGTTAAGGCTACAGCTGTACACTTGAAAAAGACTATATTAAATGTTGATTAGGAAAATTTCTGTTTATGCCTAATAATCCAAGTCCAGGAGCACTGGATAATGAGAAACCTCTGAAAGTAAGAAACATTACTATCATAGCAGATTATCCACCTGACCAATCACAGGAGACACAGGCTCTATAGTTATTCAGAAGGTCTACTGTAGACTTCACTTTGTTTCTCCTCTTTGGCTTTCAACATCATGAAATTATAAGGAATCTATGGAAAGTGTATCTCCCAAGCATCATATCATAAAGTCACATAAATAAATCCAGAAAGTCCATTCAAAGTATAAATTAATGTGATATTGTTCATAGACAATTTGGAAGTAACTACCAAAATTTAAATCACACTTAATTTTTGACTCAATAATTAAACATTGTTATGTCCCAGAATTATTCTACATAAAGTAGGTATAAATATGATTAAGTGTTGCTCTTATGAAGCTCCTATGCTAAGGAATAGGAGGCTAGTAATTATACAAACATATAAATAAATAAAATGAAGCAAACAAGAAAAATACTGTAAATAATAATGTTAAGTGCAATGCAGAGACTTTAAATAGGTTGAGGTGACAGAGAATGATAGGGTGGCCGCTTTAGAGATAATGTGATGGGCTAAGTCCTCACTCAGAGGCTAGGTTCTATCAAAGACTTGAGTGGAAAGGAGGATTAAATAAGAACAGTTCAGGAGGCAATGTATCTCAGGTAGAGGAAAAGGGAAAGGAGTGCATGGATATTCAGTACACCATGAGAAAAATCCATGTACCTGGCCAAGAATGAAGGGAGATAAAGTCAGAGAAAAATGAAGGAGCCAGAACATGTAACACTTTGTAATGCACAGTAATGAAATTTGTGTTTTATTTAAATGTGAAAAGAAGCTATTGGACCATCCTAAGTGAGGAAATTGTTGCTGTTTGGAAAATTCCTAGTAGAGGAATAAGAATAAAAGAGTAGCAATACAATATGCAAGTTAATGTAAGAAAAGGCTAACATTTTGTATATTCTTGAATCTATTTCATGAACAAAATTCATGCATCTTGTGTGCATAATTATAATGAAAATTTGCATATAATTTACATAAAAATTTCCTTGGTAACCAGTTCCATATCTAATGCATCTGATTAGATTTTTTTCCCCTTCAGTCATTATTTGTTAAACAAGAAGATGACAAATTATAATTTAATGAAGTATTTCTATTCAAATTCTTATTCAATTCGAGGTCACCTAAAAATAGGTGACTTTTGTGGAGCATTTAGTATTTTCCAAGCACTCTGTACTAAGTAAATCTTGTATATTGTGTATGAAAGTGCGTGAATGTGTGCATGTGTGTGTGATGATACTTATTTCATAGGATTATTTAAGATAGGTATCATCATCATTTTCAGATTTAGTAATATGAATTTCATAAAAATTTGTATCTTGCTCAGAGTTATATAGCTGGTACATGGGCTGAGATTTAAACATGGGCTGTCTAGTCTTCTATTCATATCCATCATATTACTCTGCTCTTTGCCGCCGTATCTGTGTCGTTGTTTACATCTGAGATTACCTACCTGATTGTATCCTAGCTATAAATATTTTTAACTATTCAATTTAAATACATATCTTGCTCCTTGGAGAATTACTGGTATTTATAGGACCCTTGATTTTAGATGGGGGAGGCAGAGAAAAAGAATATGCACTGTCCTATTTTAGGAAGCGCTAGGAAAATCATAGCCAGTTGCTTAGCTTTAATACCCAGTGACTGATACTGTTTTATCAGAACACTGAGAGTAAAGACAGTCAAGTAAAAAAATAGAAGCAAAATATTGAGACTTACTTAAAACGGTCATGAGTGTTACACTTTTGATTTCAAGGATAATCTAAGGATTAACTTTAAACCTATTTCACATTCTTCCAGGAATGCAACATTTAAACTTGCTTTTCAATTTTCCTTCCCATGCCTGATCAAATGATATTAAACTCTTAACTCTAAGACAAGTAACCATGTAGCTCTAATACTACTTGGAAAAAGAAATTATATCATTTGAAAATATTCCAGAAAAATATTGAGAGCTGGGTTAGTATGAGAATGTCCATAAACATAATGACCTCATAATTTTTATGTGGGTCCATTTTGTAAGTCAGTGAGCTAGAAGAAATATTTGTTGCTCAAAAAATGTAGAGTAGATTCCATAGCTACCATCGCATTTAAGATCCAGAGGGTTTTGTGGTTAACCATGGAAGTGGAACTGTTGTCTGAACCCATTTTCAGTGTTTTTCTTGAGTCATATAATTGAGTAGCCTTTAGTGAAACTATAAATGCTCTGCCTGCCTTCTCACATTCTGATCCTTTTCCCCAACTCACTAGTTTGATTAAAGATGTCCAGTTCTCTGATTCCCTGGGGATCTGAGAGTGTCAGCCAGTGTGATGTTTGTGTAGCAAATACACAAATGGCTTCCTTTTCCTTCCCTGTCCCTGGTACTGAGGAAGCCTGATATCCCATGAGAGTCAGTTTAGTAAACTTGAAATCAATACCCTTATTAAAAATCTTGGAATTCAACGAGACCTCTAACTGACCAAGTACATCTTTTCTCGGGGCCCTTCTGCCCATCATCGTGTTAGATTGCTATGCTTGATACAGCAAATAACCACAATCTTTGGGAATTACCCATCACACGCGTATCCTCTTACAGTTCTGGAGAAGTCTGAAATGAGTTTTACTGAACTGAAACCAAGATGCTAAAATGGTTGTGCTTCTTCATAAGCTTGAGAGGAAAATTTTTCTTTGTCTTCCCCAGGTGTGGTGCTACAATCCTTGTACATATTCTTGGCTCATCAGACCTTTCCTGATCTTCAATGGTGGCAGTGTAGATTCTTACAATGTATTTCTGCTCCTTCTTTACTTTGCCTTCTTTCTAGTCATATTTCTTACTGTTTTCCCTTCTTAGGTCATTTGTGAGTACATTTAAATGCTCAACCAAATAATCCAGGGTAATGTCCTTGGATGCTGTCCTAATTTAATCACATATTTTTTTTCCACGTAAAGTAGCACTTGCAGGTTCCAAGGAATAGATCATGAGCATCTTTGTGAACCATTATTCTGCCTACCATAATCATTGTATCCAGTGGCTCAATGGCTAACTTCTGACATATTAGGTAAATGCTTAGGGTTTTCTAATACCAAGAAGGTATATCTCACTGTGGAAGATAAGGAAAGAGAGATTTTTTAATGAAGTAGGATGAAAATGGGTACACTATGAAATTTAAAAATTACCGAGACTCATAAATACAAGTTTGGTTTTGCTGAAACCTGTGGTTTTCCTCTTCTAAATTGAGGGAGATTGTAGCTATTCATTTAACAACCTTTCCATTGGACATTTTAAAACAAAGTTCAGCTTACTAAAGCCATGGGAAAGCCTAATTTGCTACATTAGTCAATAAAGGGATCATATATATGAGGAAACTGTCTCCAATAGCCTCTTCAACTTGGGACACAAAATTGCAAAAAGTAATATTAACAGTTTTCAATCAATACAATAACTTAATTTATAAGTCAAATATTAAGTAAAAATGTTTTTCCTGTCTGAGGAACCAAATTATACAGGAACAAAATTTCTAAACTAGTTATATTACTTGTAGTATATTTCATTTGTAAGATTGCTTTAAGAATTTCCAACTAGCATAGCGACTATTGTGTTGGTGTTTTCATTGGATATTTTGTCACCAGATAGATGGTAACCATATTTGCTTTGTGACTTGACATAATGTCATCAAATTTCCTATTAATTGGTAATTAACAAGTGCCTGGGAATCATGTGAATCTCATGTTTAAAGAAGGGGCTCACTGACTGATCTCAGACTAGCTGTCCACTCTCCTTGTATCTGACCCTGTCTCACAAATGTCTCTTCTCACACCTGAAATGATGCTGCCTTTTGAATGTGTCTAAGGAGAAGGAGAGAGGGAGAAGGTAGTGGAAAAGCTGAAGAACAGACAGGGATTGTCATAGTAAGTTTCTTGTCACTGGGACAAGCAGCCTACACCCACAATTTTAAGGGGCAGAGAGGCTTATTTAAACTCATGGGTTTGGGAAATTTCAGTCCATGGTCAACTGGCTCCAAAGAAAACGGCATAGCAGAGTGGCCTGGCCAAAGACAGACGCTCAAGTCTGGGTGGCCCGGAAGCAAAGGGAAAAGGGAAGAGCAAAGAAGGGAGATGCAGCCTTCCAGCCTATGCCACCTGTGGCCTGACTCTTGTGACCGCAGTCCTGGCTCCCTGCTGAACCTCTAGTTAAACTTCTAAACTTCTCAAGTTGACACAACTATCAGCCATAACAGTGGTTTAGGCCAACATGAGGCAGTGACTAGGCTGAGCCCAGTAATAAGAGTATAAAGCTAGAAAGTGAAAAGAAGAGATAAAGAAAACAAAAATGATAGTGTGTTTAGGTATCTGTGCTTCCCTGCAATGGTGGCTCCTTCAAAGAAGGCTTTGTCTGTCCTTCTAGGAAAGAGCAGGCAGCTAGGGGAGATGGAGTTGGTGGGATGGTGCCAGATTTCTCTTTAAAAACTCTGCAAGGGAAAAGATGAAGGTCTGAGACCATCTCGCTCTGTGTTCATTAAATAAATGTCAAGGGATTGACCTACTCAGGGATTTAAGTTGTAAAACAAGGTTCCCCAAACTCAATGGAGGGGATTCCATCCCACAATGATGGCACCTCTGTCTGTGTTGATGGTAACTGTTTATTTATAGTCATCAGGTGACTCTTGATCATAGGCTTTACTTTTTTTCATTTATTTTATTGTTTATTTGTATAATTTAGATATACATAATGAGCACTTTCTTCATAGGGAATTTGTACCTGCACATGATATACTAATTCCTCTGTTCTTCCCAGTCCCATCCCCTCATCCCTTTCTCAATTACAAAGCTTTGTTTCCATCTTTTCCTTCTTTTATAGACTTTTTTTTTCATTTTCTTTGCTTAGCCCCTCCCACTTCCTCTTTCACAATATCTGTTGTACATGTTGGTCCTTATTAACTCTTTCAGTTTCTCACGCCAAAGAGATAATGTGATATTTACACATGTGTGTCCAATTTATTTTACTTAACTGTATAGTCTCACAGTGTATCCATTTACCTAGAAATGTCTTGAATTTATCTTTCTTTATAGATGAGTTGTACTCCATTGTGTTTTTTCTTTCCATTCCTTGGTTGGTAGGCATTTGTGTTGTTTCCAAGATTTATATATTTTAAACCATGCTGCTATAAACATGGGTGTACATATATTGCTGTGGTATGATGTTTTTAATTCTTCCAGGAAGATACCCAAAGGGGAATATATCGGTCAAATTAAACCTCTAATTACAATTTTTGGAGGAATCTCCATACTGAATCCCACAGTGACTGCACCAGCTTACACTCCCACCAAGAAATAAAAGGAATAAGAAAGGAAGAAGTAAAATTATCATTATTTGCAGATGACATAATACCCTACATAGAAGACCCCAAAAACTTCACCAAAAGACTTTTAGATTTAATAACAAAGTTCAGTGGTGTAGATGGATACAAAGTTAACAATCAAAATTAGTAGCATTCTTGTATAAAAACAACAAAGTCGCTGAGAGACAAATTATTGAAACCTATCTTGTACAATAGCATCCAAAAAAAAAAAAAAGGAATTAGTCTAAGAAAGGAAGTAAAAGATCTTTACATTGAAAATTATGGTACTAAGAAAAAGGAGATTAAAAAGGATATCAGAAAATTGAAAAGTACCCTTTCCTCATGGCTAGAAAGAACCAACATACTAAAAGAGGCCATAATCCCAAAATTGTCATAAACATTTAACGCAATCCCAATCAAATTACATTAGCATACCTCACAGAACTAGTAGAAACATGCCTAAAATTCATTTAGAACTACGCTCTACTTTTACCCATAGCCAGAGACAAATATGTCATTTGGAAGTTTATTCTAGTGATTAGAAGTGGTTGGATGTTTCCTTTCTCTTATGTAAAATTTTTATGCTTAAAGGCTACCATTCCTTTTTGAAAATAAATAGAAAATCCCCTATAACAAATGCTCTAGTTCTGTGCTTCAAACTCAAGTGAGAAATAAACTTTTTAATCACAGATAGGTTGTCTGTACCTTGTGATATGAAATACAATAGCTAGAATTTAAATTACTCTTTCATTGATTATCTGATTATATTTATTCTAGTTATGAAAATATTTAAATATTCTATTAAAACTATTTCATACTTTTACCAATATGACTGGGAACTTGCTTATTAATAAAATTTCACAAACTTTGAGGTTATAGAAAACTTTACAAGGATTACTGAAAATGGGTAGTTTGCAGGGAAAGAATAACCACATCTTCAAACTATGAATTCTTATTTATTTATTGATTTGCCTGATAATTCAATGGTACCCTAATGCTAGGATCACCATATATTACTGTTTCCTGGTTTATGCTTTCATATAATAGATATTAATACTTTCCCTTTCATTCTCAAAAATTTCTGGTTTAAAAGATATACTATGATTTCACTATCATATCCCTTTAAAAAAAAAAAGACATATTCCATGCACATAAATCTTACAATGGTCCAATGCCTCAAGGTGTAAAACCTCCCAGGAGAGTACCAACAAAGGAAATGCCTCATGTAATGATTAATGAGGCATCATAAACCAGTGGGGCACTATATATATATATATATATATATATATATATATATATATACATACATATGCAGTAAGGGAGAAGAGTGGCAGAGTGGCATTACCATGATCTGGAACTTATTTAAACATGTAATGAGATTTTTAGAAATGGAAAAGATAATACATAATTTATCAAAGATTTCCTAAAAAAAAAGGGGAACAGAATTTAACGACTACTACTCAATAGCAATTTTACTTAGACTACATTTTTCCAAACATAGGGGCCATTCTTAGTTTTACTCAGAACTCAGGACTCTTCCCTAATCCTGCACAAATTCTTTAAGGCCAAGTCATTAAATATCTCAGCATACCTGTATCTCTTCATAGTATAAAAGATCTAAAGCTTTCATTTTCTCCTAACAAACGCTCCCACTATACTAACAGTTCAAAGGCAAAATAACATGATTGCCTCCCTCTAAAGTTTTGCTAAAAATAAAATAAAATAAAATAAAAATCTATTGTTTTAGATTCTTTTATATACTCATAAGGGAGTATCCAACTGGATAACTGCATATTCAAAGAATAATTGCATATTAACCCTCTTAATGAAAAATCAGGAGGTAGAAGTGCATGCTTCTATTTCCATTCATCACACATGCTTCTTTACAATGTGATAATACATTACCCATCCAAGAAGTGACATTTAATTTTCTTCTTAAGCTTGTTAGCCCTTGGAACTCACTTCTATGGGTAGAATGTAGCAGAGATGATCCTGTGTGATTTATGGATTGATAGGAAAATTTCAGGTGTTAGTAAAGGTCTTCTAGAGAAACAGATTAACACAAGATATACAAATATGTAAGAAATTACAATGCCCAGCAACTGCCAAGCAGCCAGTGGGACCCAGATTCCAAGTTTGGGCCCTCACCATGTGCTCTGGCAGAATTCCAACACACAGAAAGGGACTTTGAGCCTGCTCCAAGGCAGTAAGACGATGCCCTGTGTCCGAGACCACCCAGAGCCGCACAAGGGGACAGGAGCCCAACTGGGCCATGCCCAGTGACCGCCAAGCAGCCAGCAGGACCCAAATTCCAGCCTCAGACCTTGACCGAGCCCTCTGGTGGAATCCCAGCACACGAAAAAGCTTGGAATTTAGCTCCCAGATGGCAAAAGTTGGACTACAGCTGATTCACTCTGCCAATGTGGTAAGTATGCCCCTAAAATAGAGGTGTACAGTGGGTAAATAGGGCCAGTAGTAAAGCCCCCTCCAACTAACTGTAAGACCTTGGTGAGCCTGAAAAGAGTGTGGGTGATCAACTCCTATAGGCAGAAAACATCAGGCAGACTGAAAATGAAACAATGAAAAAGCAAAATGCAGTCTCAAACATCTAGTCTACCAGAAGCAAGTTTAGGAGATATTGAAATAAAGGACCACAAAAGCAACACACCAGGAACCTCTGAAAAGATCATGAGTGAAATAAAAAAAACAACTCCATGAAGCTACAGAGGAAACTAAATTAGAAGTACGCTCCCACATAAAGACAGAAATAACAACCTTAGTAAAGGAGTTGCTGAGCGCAGCTAAAGAAGAAATTGAGAAAAAGTACAGGAGCATTGGAAACTGATTGAAACCTTGAATGAACAATATAGAAAACATGCAGAATTCATGAAACAAACTCAAAGAGACATCCAAGAAACAAGAAATTCTATTCAAAGCTTGCAAAACCAGTAAAGTGAAGCTTAGGATAGGATTTCGGACCTTGAGGACAGAATCGCAATTAGTGATCATGAAAGGATAGAACTTTTAATAATAACAAAGCAGCATGAAGTGGCAATCCAACAACTTCAAGATGATGCCAAGAGCAACAATATAAGATAAATAGGCATCAGTGAAGAGGTAGGAGTCAATGCAAATGACGTAGCCAAAATATTCATAGATGCAATAGAAGAAAATTTCCCAAACATGGGGAAAGAATCTGATATGCAGATAAGTGAGGCATACAGAATGCCAAACAGTCACAATCAACATAAATCCACACCCAGACACATAATAATTAAGATCTC
Source organism: Hydrochoerus hydrochaeris (assembly GCA_004027455.1). Lineage (NCBI taxonomy): Eukaryota > Metazoa > Chordata > Mammalia > Rodentia > Hydrochaeridae > Hydrochoerus > Hydrochoerus hydrochaeris. The sequence continues at coordinate 185,959 of PVLA01002206.1, read as the reverse complement.
AGACATGCAGCATAAAAACAGAATACTAAAAGCTGTTACAGAAAAGACAAAAATCACCTACCAAGGAAAGCCGATTAGAATCACAGAAAACTTTTCAGCACAAACCCTCAAGTCAAGAAGAGCTTGAAGTGAGGTATCTCAAGACCTGAAAGAAAACAACTTTCAACCAAGGCTGTTGTACCCAGCAAAACTTTCATTCAAATTTAATGGAGAAACAACATACTTCCATGGCAAAGAACAACTGAAGAAACTCACATCCAACAAAACCAACCCTAGAAAGAGTACTGAAAGACATACTAAACAGAGATAAAAATGACCACAATCCCCAAAACAACAACAGAAAGAAACCACCAGGTAGGATAAGCAATTAAATAAGGGGAAAAGCAGAAAGCAAACAACTGGAACATAACATGGCAAAATCAAGCCTGTACATATCAGTGATATCCATAAATATAAATGGCCCAATTCACCTATAAAAAGAAATAAATTGACAGAATGGATCAAGAAACATGATCCCACAATATTCTGTATACAAAAAACATATCTGATGCAAAAGGAAAACTCATAGGTTAAAAGTCAAAGGATGGAAAACAGTATTCCATGCAATAGGAACCCAGAAAAAAGCAGGGGTAACTATTCTAATTGCAGACAACATGAAATTAAACCTAAAATGATTAAAAGAGATAAAGAAGGTCACTACATACTTGTTAGTGGAAAAATTCAAAAGGAAGAACTAACAATTATAAACACATATACACCAAATACAGGAGCACCCATCTATGTAAGACAGACACTAATGGACATGAAAAGCCAAATACAAAAGAACACAATTATAACAGGGTATCTTAACAGCCCATTGTCACAAAGAGATAGATCAACTAGACAAAAAGGCAGCAAAGAAATAACAGAACTAAATAATACCTGTGAGCAATTGGACTTAGTAGATGTTTACAGAGTGTTCCACCCAACCACATCAGAATACACATTCATCTCAGCAGTGCATGGGACATTCTCCAAAATAGACCATATATTACACCATAAAATATTCTTAAGTAAATGCAAAGGTATTGAAATCATACCATGCATAATATCTGACCATAGCACACTGAAATTGGAAATTAATGGCAAAATAAATTGCAAAACCTGAATAAATACATGGAAATTAAATAACAACCTTTTGAACAACCAGTGGGCTACAGATGAAATTAAAGAAGAAATAAAGCAATAGCTACAATTCAATGAAAACACAGAAACAAAATACTGTAATCTATGCGGTTCAATGAAAGTGGTCTTAAGAGGGAAAATATATAGCAATAAATTGTCGTATCAAGAAAACAGAATGAGCACAAAAAAAAAAATGCACCATCTCAAGCTTCTAGAAAAAGAAGAGCAAGTTAAACCCAAAGTTCATAGAAGAGAGGAAATTGTAAAGATTGCAGAAATCAATGCAATTGAATCTAAAAAAAAAAAATACAAAGAATTAATGAATCAAAAAGCAGGGTTTTTTTGAGAGAATAAGCAAAATTGACAAACCCCTAGCTAACCTTATTAAGAGAAAGAAAGAAAAAACCCAAATTCACACAATGAGAACTGAAAAGGGGGAAATTACTACAAACCCCATAGAAATTCTTTTTTTTTTTTTTTTTTTTTTTGGTACCGGGGATCGAACTCATGACCTTTCACTTGCCAGGCAGATGCTTAAGCCCACTGGGCTAAATCCCCAGCCCCCCTTAGAAATTCAAAAGATCATGAATACCTACTTTGAAAATCTCTACTCACATAGAGTGGAAAACACAGGAAATGGACAGATTTCTAGAAACATATGAACTACCAAAGCTCAACCAAGAAGATATAGCAATTTTGAACAACTAATATCAGCTATTGAAATTGAAAACTTAATTAAATCTTACCAACAAAGAAGAGCTCAGGTCCTGATGGAGTCACAGCTGAATTCTACAAGAAATTTAGAGATGCTTTGATGCCAATACTCCTTAAACTCTTAAATGAAATTGAGAAGAAAGTAATCCTTCCTAAATCATTCCTGGAGGCAAGTATTACTCTGATACCAAAACCAGAGAGAGAGATCCAACCAAAAAGGAGAATTATAGGCCAATCTCACTAATGAACATTGATGCAAATACTCTCAGTAAAATACTGGCAAATAGAATGCAGCAAATCATCAAGAAGATTATACACATGACCAAGTGGGGTTCATTCCAGGAATGCAAGGATGGTTTAACATAGGCAAATCAATCAATGAAATACACTACATCAACAGAGCCAAAAACAAAAACCACATGGTCATCTCAATAGACACAGAAAAAGCTTTTGACAAAATCCAACACACATTCATGATAAAAACCCTTCAGAAACTCAGAATACATGGTGTCTACCTCAAAGTTATAAAGGCCATCTATGACAAACCAACAGCCAACATTATACTAAATGGACAAAAACTGAAAGCTTTTACTTTAAAATCAGGAATAAGCCAAGGATGTTCACTATCACCACTCCTTTTCAATATAGTTCTGGAAACACTAGCCAGGGCAATCAGACAAGAGAGAGAAATAACAGGAATAAAGATAGGAAAGGAAGAAGTTAAATTATCACTATTTGCAGATGACATGATACTCTATATAGAAGACCCAAAAAAACTCCATTAAAAGACTACTAGAGGTAATAAGTTCAGCTGTGTATTTGGATACAAAGTCGATGCTCAAAAATCAATAGCATTCCTGTACACAAAAACTCACTGAGAGAGAAATTATGGAAATATCACCCTTTACAATAACATCTAAAAAAATGAAAGACTGAAGAATCAACCTAAGTAAAAATGTAAAAGACCTATATACTGAAAATTATACTACACTGAAAAAGGAGATTGAAGAAGATGTTAGAAAATGGAAGGATATTCCGTGTTCTTGGCTAGGAAGAACCAACATTGTGAAAATGGCCATACTCCTCAACTTGCTATACAGATTTAACGCAATCGCAGTCAAAATACCATTGACATACCTCAGAGATCTAGAAAAAACACTCCTAAAATTCATTTGGAAATGGAAGAAACCTTGAATAGCAAAGGCAATTCTGGGCAACAAAAGCAAGGCAAGAGGCATTTCAAATCCTGACTTGAATCTATACTACAAACCCACCGTGATAAAATCAGCATGGTACTGGCAAAGAAATAGACCTGAGGATCAATGGAACAGATTAGAAGATGCAAGCACAACTACAAAGACACTCAGCCACCTGATATTTAACAAAGGGACTAAATATGTTCACTGGAAGAAGGACAGCCTCTTTAATAAATGGTGTTGGAAAAATTGGATCTCCACATGCCAAAGACTAAAACTAGATCTCCATGCATATCACCATGCATGAAACTAAAGTCTAAATAGATCAAAGACCTAAATATTAAAACAGAAACACTAAATCTACTGGAAGACAAAGTAGGTAGAAGTCTTGGAGACATAGGAGTAGGCAGAGAATTTATGAACAAAACCCAAACTGCATGGGAAACACTTCAAAGAATCAACAACTGGGATCTCACATTGAAAAGTTTTTGCACTTCAAAGGAAATCACCAACAGAGTGAAAGGAAAACCCACAGAGTGGGAAAGAATTTTAGACAGCAACCCCCTCAGACAAAGGACTTATGTCCAGAACATATAAAGAATTGAAAAACATCAAGCCCCCCAAATTCAAAGACCCTCTCCAAAAATAGGCATCTGAGATGAACACACAGTTCTCAGAGAAAGATATACAAATGGCAAATAAATTCATGAAATGTTTACCATCATTGGTCATTTGAGAAATGCAAATTAAAACAACATTGAGTTTTCACCTCACTCCGGAAAGAATAGATGCCATGACGAAATCAACTGATAACAAATGTTGGCAAGGCTGCGGGGAAAAAGGAACACTGTTCCACTGTTGGTGGGAATATAGACTGGTGCAACCACTATGGAAATCCTTATGGAGAATTCTCAGAAGACTAGGATTGGAAGTTCCATTCAATCTACTATTCCCCTCCTGGGTATTTTCCCAGAAGAACTGAAAAGTTCATATCACAGTGATATATGTGCACCTATGTTTATAGCAGCACAATTTGTAATAGCTAAATCTTGGAAACAACCAAGATGACCATCAACTTCAGAGTGGATGAAAAAGATGTGGTATTTTTACACAATGGAATATTACTCAGCTGTAAAGAGGATGATCTTAAGGCCTTAATAGTTAAATGGAGACAACTTGAGACTATCCTCATTAGTGAAATAAATAAGAATCATATTTAAAAATATCACATTGCATTTCTAGTATAAAAAGTGATAAGAACTATAAGAGTAATAAAACCCAAAATGTGTAATTGCTATTGTAAAAAAGGGAGGAAAAGAACGGGCTCTAAGAGATATAACTGCATATATGTTTGAGTGTATAAAATAGATGACCATATTGCTGAATCTTTGTTGGATCTTTCAGCAGAACTGTTTGCAGTCTCACTGTTTGAATGTCTACTATGTATCTGTTAATTCTGTAACTTGAACAACTACATCCAAGATGACAATATGTAATTTATCAACTAATGATTTCTTAGTGTTTTTTTCTCTTTTTTCTTTTAGAATTCTGTATTGTTGCTACCCTTTTTCTTTTGCTTTTTTTTCCCTCTTTAAATAAAATTTTTTAAAAATGAAAAACAAAACAAAAAGAAACGACCAGATTGGTTTACAATGGTCAGCTTTCATTTTGGACTAGGGAAAGTGCAGAGGGTGTCTGCATGCTGGAGGCTGATGGTTCCAGCCCAAGGGAGGGAGCTTACCACAGTGTCCCGTGCATATCATAGCAGGAAGCTGATGGGTCTGTGACAGAATACTAAAGAATCTATGTTGAAAGGCTGAAGAATCTTTGACAAAGACTTAAGAGTCCCAGATGGAAGCCAGTCTGTGCCAGAAGCCAGAAGACAATGTCCAAGCTGGAGGTGAAGACCAGAGCTCTCAGAAAACCCAGTAATCAGTCCCTCCTCTTTGCCTCTTATTGTATGCAGGCTGCTCCCCTGGGGTGGGTGTAGCCCTCATACCATCTGACTGCCTTCCTCTTCCACAGGCTGAGAATGTTACAAACTAAGGACCTTGGCCCCTCCCTGAACCACTTAGTTACACTTCTGACCTTCTCAAATTGACACAATGAAAAATACCCTAGAATTGTCCAGCTTGTCCTCTACACCCCAGGTTGTAGAGTGCTGAATCCCTTAGTTAAACTTCTAAATGGCTCAAATTGACACAATGTATAAACCATAACAGTTTGTGAGGCTGCAACCAGCCCTCTTAAAAAGTTTAGGTTCTGGATGTTTTCTCTCAGGGCATTCCCTTTCTTAACCTAGTTATGAGCTGTGAGAAATCCTACTCCACATGGAAAGACCACCTCTAGGTACTCTGGGCAACAGTTTCAGTTTGGATCAGTTTTTGATTTAGCAGAAGTGTGAGTGAAGAGTCCTCTGAATGATTCCATTCTCCAGCTGTGAGCCACTTTCAAGTATTTGTGTCTTCCTATTAAAAGCCTCAGGTAAGAGAGCAGAGACCAGGGATTACTATTGTGTACTGTCTATAGACCTGACTCTCAGAGACTGGGCATAACAATGTGTATATAGCTTTAAGCAACTAAACCTGGATTATTTTGGTTTTCAGCAGCAGAAACAAGAACAGCACACAATTCCAAGTTTGTTGCAACAGCTGATCAACATCAAAGAAACAGGCACAATCCATTTCTTTTCTGACATTTTCTGTGTTGGCGGTGTCAGCTTTTCTTGGCACAAAATGAAGCCCACAACTTCAAATATTTCAGTTATATAGTACTCTACTCCAAGGAGATCAAAGAGTTGGAACTTTATATTATACTGTCATTTTAAGGTACTTTTTAAATAACAAAAATTTTATATATATATATATATATATATATATATATATATATATATATATATAAAATACAACACAAAGTTTTGAAATATATTTCCATGATGGAATACTGTGTCTAAATCAAGTTAATTACCATATGCATTACTTCACATAATTATATTTTATATGTTGTGAGCACTTAAACATCTTTAATATAATTGACTAAAATATGCACAATGTATATGCAATGCTATCTCCATGATTATAACTATACATAATAAATAATTTTTTAAAAAATATAAATAAATATATGAAGGTAATAAGTCAAACAAGATGTGAAAACTTACTCAGATTTAGCTTAATTATTATTTGTTTACCACTACATATTTGGAGTACATAATAATAACATTCTTTGTGGTGAATTGGTACATTACATAACACATTTTAATTGTTTCTCCCCTTCCTCTTCCCTTCCTTTCCCTCTTCCTATAAAGTCTACCTTTCAGTAATTTTCAGAATGCATTATATTTTTATTAACCATATTTGTTATATTATGCAATACATCTTTTAAATTTATTCCTCCTATCTATCTGAAATATTAAATGCTTTGACCAAAATCTCCCTAATCCCCCTTCTCACACTCATAATGCTCAGCCTCTGGTAACCACCTTTGGAGATTCTACTTCTCCGTATATAATTAGCATCATTCTCTACAGCTTATTTTTATTTTTTAATTTTTATTACATCTATTGGTAAAATTTAGATGTACATAATGATCACATTTGTCATAGGGAATTTGTACCCTTATATGATATGGCCTGATTCCTCTTTTCTTTCCCCAATCCTCTCCCCTCCCTCTTCCTCTCCTTATTTATAAAGCTTTGTTTCCATTTGTTCCTCCTTTTATCATTTTTTTCTGTCAATTCTTTCCTTCCCCCTTCTCCCTAGTTTCCCTTCCTTTTGAGTAAGTTTTTCCTATTTGACAACACCTTTTGTATACGTTGGTCCTTATTCATGCTTTTAGTCTCACACACCAGAGAAACAATCCAATATCTACACGTGTGTCCACTTTATTTCACTTAAGAGTACAGTCTCAAGATACATCCATTTACCTAGAAATGTCTCAAGTTTACCCTTCTTTATGGCTGAGTGGTATTCCATTATATATACAAAAAGCTCACATTGTTTTTATCCATTCTTTGGTTGATGGGCATTAATGTTGTTTGATTTCAGTCTTAAAATTTTTAAGACTTATTTTGTGGCTTCCCATATAATCTATCCTGGAATATGTTCCATATGTGCCCTTAATAAGAATGTCAGTACCAGCTTCATGTTTCTACTAATTTTTGGTCTGCATGATCTGTCCATTACTGAAACTTGAGTATTGAATTCTTCTAAATACTATCTTATTGCAACATATCTCTCCTTGCAACTCTATTAATTTTTCCTTTAAATGCTCCAATGTTGTGTACATATATACTTAAAACTCATATATTCTCCAAGGAATTGCCCACATACTATTATATCGTGATTTCTTTTGTTTCATTTTTATAACTTTGTGACTTAATATCTATTTTATGGCATAGAAATATAGATCCTCCTGATCTCTTTCATTTTCCACTTGCATAGAATATGATTTTCTATCCCTTCACTTTCTGTGTGTATGTATTTTTAATTGTGCAGTAACTCTTGTAAATAGAACATAGATGGCTCCGGCATTTTTCTTTAAGTCTTTCTATTATTTTTAATGGAAACTTTAGTACATTTACATCCAAATTAATTTTGAATATGCAAAGACTTTTTTGGTTGTTTTGTAGGTACTTTGATCCTTTTTTCTTTTCTTGTTACTTGGTTTTCTTTGTTATAAAGTATACCTTCTCTAGTAGTATACTTTTTAATCTTGGGCTCCCACAAATTGTCAAGGATTAACAAAATGCATTAAAATTCATTGCACAAATGTAATGAGGGTAGCTTCTTCTATAATTTCAGATTTTTGTCTAAAATCTCATAAGTCTGGCCTTTCTTTTCCATATTCCTCAACAACATCTGGTTTTTTTGAGTCCCCCTCAGAATTTCCCATTAAGTTCTGCTTCTTGCACTCTAGACTTTCTTTAGCCTTTTCCTTGAAACTCTGTCAAATTCTTCCCAATTCCAAAAACTCCTTCACATTCTGAGTTATAGTTATAACAATGATGTACTAATACTATTTTTTTTGTTTAGCTTCACATTATAATGAAATTACTGAGACCATTAACTTATAACACTGAAAAGTTAATTTAGCTCTTAGATCTAGAGTTTCCAGCCTAAGAACAGGAAGTCCCACTGGGTGAAGGGAGATTTTTGTTATAATGGTGTAAAATATGCAGCAAAGCTAAGAATCAGGGAGACTGAGAGACTAGAGTGTAATATTCACCTTCAAGATCTTACCCCAATAATTTAAGACATCTCACTGAGCCCTACCTCTCAAATATTCTATCACTTACCATTAATGCCACCCTGGAGACCAATCATTTACCACAAGGACTTTTAAAGGAGACTTATCTAAACCACAGCTGACTATGTATTTTTAAAACATTGTCTTCAAGATCAGATTCTCCTTAGTCCATTCTGATGTTCATATTCTGTATTGCATTGTTCATTTCTTTCATTGAGATTTTTAGCTCTAGAACACATGTGCATGTGTACACACACACACACACACACAGACACACACACACCCCTACTGGGGAATAGCAAAGATTTCAGTGTCTCTATTAAATTTCACATTTGGTAATTTTTTTTTAATTTTCATGACTTCAGTGAATAGGTTAAAGTTTCCTGAACTTTTGTAAAACAATTATTTTGAACTCTTTGTCAGGAAGTTCATATATCTCCATTTCTTTGGGGTCCATTATTGAAACAGTCTTACACCCTTTTTTATTTTTATATCTCCTTAGGTTTTTATGATTATTACTGCCTTATATGATGTCCGTGAATCTGAAGAAGCAGTGATTTTCTGTCAGACATTTTTGTGAAAACTATTCATCAGTTAGTCCATCCAGAAATTCTGGGCAAGTTATCTAACATGGACTAGGGATAGGGTTTCTTCTGAAGTCCCTGAATACACTGATCTGGTACCTGAGTTGGCAAGTGAGTGTGCTTGAAGTTCTGACCAATTGAGTTGAACCTATGATTGTTTCTTCAGGGAAAGGCTTGGAATCTATGTCTATAGGGGGTGCACTGGCAAAGGGGTGGACCTTAAACCTGAATCTTCAGGAGCTGGTCAACTGCTCCAATAGGCCAAGTATATGGGTCCATTTAATGGACCTTGAACCTGATTCTGCAGGGGTTGGCCTTTGTCGGGACTACTGCAATAGGCCAGGAGCCTGAGTGACCAAGAGAGATCTGAGCCTGGGTATGCTGGACATATTACCAGACCTTAGTCCTCAGAGTCTATTCTGTGACCAGCATCCACATAGATGAGTATGGGCCCTGGGTCTACTGGAAGGCCTAAACCCTAAGTCTGTAGACCTTAAGATGAGCTGGAGTTGCCTACCATCTGGTGCTGGGTGTCTTGGGCTTATGGAGTCTGCTCTGGAGCCTTGAATTACTGGTGATGACCTGCTTGGGCTAACATGAAATGCTGTGGGTATTGACCCAGAACTTATTTTTACTGGTGTTGGCCTAGAACCTAAGTGTCAAGTATTAACTGACAGGCTAGGTCTGTGAGGGCTGGTCTGGTTATCTGGATCTTGGGGACTAATTCAGGAACAGGACAAACTGAAACAGTTCTTGTGTCTGGGTCTCTGGGGTCTTGCCCATTGCTGGAGTTTACTGAGGCAAGAATGAACCCTAGGTCTGCTACAGTAAGCCTTGACCCTCAACTCTATGGAGTATTTATCTGTTACATAAATAAACGTAGATTTCTTTTAGTACAAAGAAAGGAATTGATGTTGCAAAAACAACCATGGTTATCTGTTATCATGGGACAGATCTGTGTTGTTTAGCCTCTCTATAACATTATCTCATGTGTGTATTAAAACATTAAGATGCATTAGAACACAGTTTTTAAAATCACTTGCTAAAATTGAATTCCTGGTTATATAATAATTAAAATGATGTTGAGTGAGTTTTAATATTTGACTCTGTGGTTGGATTTTGATGCTGAATTGTGCATGTGTCATGGAGAATACATCAGGTATAATGCTGTTAAACTCTCCCCCTTCTTTTTCCTAATCCTTTGGGGAACAAGTCTTGTTTCACAAAAATATGTTGACTAATATTCATATAGTTATCCCAGTCCCATTTATGACCCCTCAGGTCATTTTAATCATTGAGTGAAGTCATATCTCCAAAACTGCAAATATTTGCTACATTCTGGAAACTGTGCTCTTTGGGAATGATGGAGGGCATGGAGTAGAGTATAAAAGGAAGGGAATGGTGAGTAATGACAAGAGACCATGTATGCAAAATTCTTAAAAGCTATTGATAAAGAGGTTATTGAAATATTTTTATTTGATGATGGTAGGGAAGTTCTATCCCAATATTTGTTAAATGCCAAATATGGGCCTTGAAACTCTTATTTGGAGAAGCTCCAAGAATGTGATGGTCCAACAAGGGAACTCTCGAATCAAACTGATGTGAGTGCTTATCTCAGATCCTTCGCTTACTAGCTGTGTGGCTCAGGGCAAAATCGTGGACTGTGTTAGCATCCACTTTGTTGATATAAATTAAGAAAATTACAGCTTACTTCTTGAAGTTATTGACTGAATGTAATGAGATAATGCACATGAAAGTAGTTTAACACCAGTTTATTCCTTAAAAGTCAGTTAGTAGATAGAAGTTAGATTAAAATAAGAGCAAAATATCTTTGTTTTGGTCCTAGGGATCAAATCTGGAGTCTATTGCATGATAGGCAAGTATATCCTCAGCCCCAAGAAATCAGTTATCATTTAGATTAGCAGACAAAGTTTACCAAGTCCCAGTACGATGCACTCTTTGGCTGGCATCTTTTTGCCCAAGGCTTCAATCATTCAGAGCCCCTCACATACACGAAGATCCATTTTTCTCAGCCTGGAAATTTCAACTTTCTCTTTCATGACACAGTTTCCTGTGACAAATACTACAAAGACATTAGAATTATACCTAGACTTGATCATTTTAGTGAGATCGAAAAAAATCTAAATGTCACATTTCTCATGTGATTTTCTTCCCAAAGAAGTGTTTTCCAGATAAAAGTAAGAATTCCTTTCCTCTTTTCCTTTCTGATCTTTATTTTTCCCACAAGGTTTGAAAAACCAGAGTTTCAGCTACTGTATTTTATTCTCTTGGTTTAGTTCCCAGCTGTGAGACTCTCCCTTCGAACACAGCCTTTCCTCTCTGCTAATCGTCCCTTGCACAATCCCTTTAATGCATGGCTCGGTACTATTTAATTCTGAGTATCCAAAACAGATGTTTTGTAGAATGGATTCAGCTATTATTTGGGCTTGATCCCTACATCCTGTGGTGAATACTTGAAGTTCATAGGAACTTTTTGGAACTCTAGACTGTCATACTTCATGTTTGTCTACTCTGACAATCTCTATTTTATATGTTTGATCTTTAAAAAAGCCATGCCTGCCATGATAATTTTTAAAAATTCACATTAAAGTCAGTTAAATGTAATAAGCTTCACACTAAATATTAACTCTGAAAATTATCAATGAAATACTATTTTCTGAAAACAAAAATTATTTTGAAAGACTATCATGCTATCATGGAATCTTGCACAGCTTACTTATGACAACTGGAGTGAGATTAAATTCTCTTTGTAGAAAGGAATTTAGCTCACAGAAAGAATTTCAAGATGATAAGGAAAGAAAAAGTGACACCATTGTTGCAAAAGACACATGAGATAAAAAGGATTCAGTTATGATCAGTGCTGTTCTAAATGCTAGGGCTGAAGTGAATTAGCGGTTTTATCTGTTATCTGAGTCTATTTGCAAGGACTACTAGCACAATATTGTTAGGCTGCCTTTCAAAGAACCAGTGACAAAACACACTTCCATTGTCATCATTCCCTTTTAAATAGCAAAATAATATTTTAAAGCTTAAAACAAAAAGGGTTTTGATTACACCCTTCACCCTTTAAAAAAGGAAGATTCTGTCATCAGTGTGATGAAGGTACTTTCAATGCTCTCTCTTACCTCACAGCCACTGCAGGCAGAGAGTGTGAATGACACCAGCCTATCAGCTCAGCTCATCAGAACAGCTTTGTAATCATTCACACATGAAAACACATTGAGACTGGGTCAAGCATATTTTTTAATTATAAAAGTAATATAGAGTCTTTTGGAGCAAACATGTAAACTTTTCAAATGATTACAATCAAAGTACAAATTACAAATTTCTTAGATTCTGGCTATGTAGGAAAGTTATTTCCAGATACTGTTTGATTGTGGATATATGATCTTCAATAATTCTTTAAATGTAGATGTGTATTTAAACACTAATGCAGTGATACCCCCCAATCCGTAGGGAATGTGTTTGAAGACTTCCAGTGAGTGTCTCATGCCACACAGAATAGTGACAGAGACTGATAACTAATATGTCTACTCAGTGACCAGGAGCAGGAGCATCACAGTGTGAAAAGGGACAGTGTACATCCCACACTGGAATGGAGTGAGACTGTTGAAATTGTATCACCCTACTCAGAATCGTGTGTAATTTTAAACATATGAATTATTTATTTCTGGAATTTTTCATTTAACATTTCCTGAACATGACTGACCACTGAGTAACTGAAACCATGGAAAATGAAGCTGCAGATAAGGAGAAACTTATATAATAGAAAAGTTATCACAAAAATGTAACAAAATATACACTTCCAAACCCAGCACCCAGCTTTGGAAATAATATTATCAATGCTTTCATGTGCTGCCATAATTTATCCTCTTTCTAGTTCCTGAAGCTAACCACGACTCAGGGCATTTTATCGCCTGTCTGCTTTTCTTCATGACTTTGCACTTCTACGTAAACATAGTTGCCTCATTTTAAATTTTATATAAATTTAAAACACACTATAATATTCTATATGAAATATACTATACTATGTGTGCAATTTTTGTGTTTGCTCAACATACTTTCAGATTCATCTTTATGGTGTGACTAGCTATAGTTCATTCACAGTTATTGATGTATATAGTTTGGTTTTTGAACATATCTAAATTGACTTACCTATTTTAAAATTGATATTAATATGCAATACTCCTTGATATTACTGTAAGTAGCAATGCTGTTCAGTTCCTGCTCCCTGGTATAAAGATTGCCTACACCAAACCTGGAAGAGTTGGGTTTTAAGATGTGGCATATTTAGATTTTCAAGGCAATAGCAGATGGTGACTGTGCCATGACTTGTAGCTGAACATGAGTCTTTTCTATTTCGTCTTGTAAGAAATGCCGCACTATATTATCTTTTGTCTATTTTTCTATTGTAAGATTTGCATTCTCCCTTTATGATTTGTGATCTCTGCACAATCAGATAATATTTTGTTACATCTGTATATCAAAAACCTTCTTCTTTTGCTTATTGTATTTCATTTTTATATCTTTTGATAATGTTCTTAATTAGAATTTAGTAATATTAATCCATTTTTAAATAGATAATGCTCTTTCTGTGTTGAGAAATTCTTTATATTTAGTCCAGAGGCAAATTATGACAGTCTCTTTTCTCCCTTGTTCATTTTTTAGGATAAACATAACAGAAAGTCAGATTATTCCCTCCTTTCTCTAATAAATTTATCTGTGGTGCTTCGTTTGTGATTTTTGCATTGGAAATGTGATTAAGTGGAGTCAGATATTCTGGGCAGTGTACTGTCTTTCCTCCTACTCCTTCTCTGGGTTTGGCTTATCTTTCTTTGCCTCATCTGTAAAGTCACTGAATTCTCTGAGGACCAAGAGTGCCGTACTCCTTGCAGGTCATTTAGCATCTCTGATTCTCCCTAATGGGTTTTTGTTTTTGTGTTTGTTTTGAGGAAGATTGTTTGGAATGAATACAGCAATATCTCTGAAGGATTTCTGCTGAAACGAAAATAAAATTTAATATAAATAAAGTCCTTTGTACTTGCTATTCTGGAGTTTTCTTTTACTAAACAACTTATACAGATATTTTCCCCTTACTGATAAAGTATATGTTTTCCTTTGACTTTTGACATAAAGTACAATGATATGGCATTGTGAGGAAGTATTTTAATATTTTCTAACTAGAGGATACTTAGGTGATTTCCAGTTGTTCTTTATTATTATCATGATAGCAAACATGTATATTCCCAGATATTTAATTGTTTCTTTATAATTTTTAGAGATGAATTGCTATGATTAACAATGTTTTATTTAGAAATTGTGTTGTGACTGCTCCATTATTTTCTCATGATGTTGACAAAAATATGTCTCACCAGTCTCTAGCTTATCTCAGATAAAACCAGTTAATTAGACTTTCATCCATTTGAATTTAAAATGGCATTTTATTGCTTTAATTTTTATTTCTTTTGTCTCTAGATAGGCCAAACTTCTTTGCAAATGTTGATTTACCACTTATAATTTTTTAGGACTTTAGCTCTTTCCCTTAATGAAAGCAGAGTTGTAATGTAAAGCATTATAACTGAAGAGATGTCCATGACTTTCTGCAATTGTATTTTCATCATAAATCTAATAGGACTAAGCTTAACTCACCTGAAAATTGGTATCTTTGTGGCTATTTGTTCACTAAAATATCACAGACACAGCCATGCTAAAATCAAATGTATTTTTTGAGTTTACTGCTTGAAAATTTTAGTTTATGTTCTTAAAATTATGTTTCAAAGAACACTTTTATAGATTTTTTTTCTGGTCCATTGAATGTTCACAAGAAAAGTTTGAATCAACACATATCAAATTAAATAAAAAGAACAAAGCGCTTTTATTTAAATATTATTAAATGAGTATGATATATTCAGCATTTTAGTACTTATTCAATATTATAAGCTATTAGTGAAGTTACTTTTAAATGTCACAGATTGAATATAATAAAAGCACAAGTAAAAATTACAAGAAGTAAACTAAGAGGGTAGATGAGTAGCTAAACTTAACTAGTAATATTCTGTTTATCTAGATACATCATGTATATGCAGGGATTTGCATGCATGCTTTATAATTTCTCATACTTGTAAAATATGTCTTAAGAGTTAAAAATATCAGTGCCTGATTTTTCCACTTCTACAGTGGCACATAAAACAGGATTACCCTCTAAAGCTTAATGTTCGCATCTGAGAAATTCAAATGCCAGGATACTTGGCAGCGACTCAGAGGGGGATTGTGGAGCCTGTTCACCAGCCCTGAGTTGCCTGCATGATTATACCTAATCTGACAGAGGAAACATTTTAAAGAAAACAGTTACTCAGATTCCTTTAGGTTAGGTGGTCCCACAAATAATACAAGTTCTCGAAAGAGTCTACTGAAATGTTTGAAAAATAGACTTGGCATGTGACTCAATGAATTTACTCAAAACCGCTGTGTAAAACATTTTATATTTTTTCCAATTTTGCAACTGTTTCCTTGACTGATAGTATATATTAAAACACAGACCTGGTGCTCACACCATTTTCCTGCTTCATAAATTGAGATAAGTTTCTGGAATTTTCTCAGCTGTGTTTGTTAATGAAACTCAAGGCAAGAGTGGTTGATAGTCTTCATGTGATCATCTGTTCACTTTGAAACATAATATATTGAAAAGCTAGTAATTGTTCCTTGGGACTTAACCATTAAAATGCATAGCACAATTTTGTGATGTGGGCTCTACACAGTTAGGGGCCCTGTCTCATTTGAAGACACATAGCTTCTGATTTTTACTGATTGACATGAATATAAATGCAGCCTCAGTTTGAGGTGGGTTGCATATTTAATGAATACATATTTGGATGTGACATTGGCTTTGCCTTTACTCCAATGTTCCACAGCAGAGAACTATCCTGTGGCAACATTGCATTTGAGTGGTGTTCAGCTTTACTATAAGTGGCAGTTAACATTTATGGCATAATTCATTTAGGTTTTTATGAGTCCTTCATGTTCCCTTTATGATCCCAAACAGGAAATGTCAGTGCAGGGAATAAGAACTCTGTACACAGAAATCTCTTTGATGTTCTTTTTTATATTAATATTCATTAGCTTCTAAACCGAGAGGGTTGGTTTTCTGAACCTCAAACTCTGTATACCTTAGAGATCTCTCAGCATAATCTGAATGGTATTTCATACCATGGAATGACATCATTTTCTCTGACTCATTTTGACAGAGATAAGTTATATTATCGATATAGGGAAAAGAAACTCCCAAACTACTAGATGTTCAGTACGAGTTTGTGTTATCTAAAATCGAAGGATGAATTTTAGGAACAACAGAGGTTAAGAGTAGAATATATTATTGAAAGAAAGAAATCTTCTGTCTGCGAGAGAGACACAACATGTTCTGGGTGGGTTGTCGAAGATTTTGTCTTTTTTAGGGACTTTTATAGAGTAAAAACACAAAGTGAGGCAGGTCCAAAAAGGGAACTCACAAGGTGAGCATGGGGTGGGACAGAACCTTGGTCAATCAATAAGATTAATTGTTCGGGCAAAATTGATTAAATCAGAGACAAAGGGGTAAGCAAGTCACATGGCAAGCAGGCACACTTCAAAAGCAGTGACTCTTCCTCTAGAGAGTTGGGATGGTGACTCCCAGCTTCCTCAGGGTGACAGAGACATATTTAGAATATCAGACTTAGTATTTGGGTGTATTTGTTTGATCCTTTGTCTTGAGGTCTGGCCTACAGTAGGAGGTGTCTGTCTCCTCCAAGGTTGCAAGATAACTGGTCTTTTGCACTGGCTCCTTCAAGGGCCCAGCCCTGTCTGCCTGCAATATCTGTGTCTAACTCAGTTGCCTGTAACATTATGACACATAATACATTTAAATTAAGTATTTTCTTTACTGCATCTATAGTAGTTGTGAATCAGTTAAGGGGCTATTATGTCCCAGGCAGTTTTCTAGATCCTCAAGTACATGTATTCACTTATATCATTGCTATAACAAATCCCTAAACTTAAGACTAAAAAAATGGACACATACTTCCTATTTAGATGAAATTTACTTTAGGGTCACAAGGGTTTCTACACAGTGATTATGATATTGGTTTCATTCTACTTCCTTACTTTGTCATCTCCCCAGGGCCTTAAAGTTGTCCTCAGGACAACTTTATCAAACTCGCAGAGAGGAGAGAGTAGAGAATTGCAGTTTAGAGGTGTTTGTGAAACTGGGCTTGATGTGACGTACATCACCTATACTGACTGCTTTCCAGTTGTCAGGGTTCAGCCAAATAGTCAGTATAACAAGAAACCCTGGAAGCGTGGTATCAAACCGTGTCATCATGAAAGAGAGCAAGCAAGTTTGGTGTTCATAAGCCAGTCTTCACCAAACGTGCTCCAGCATTGGACAAGACAGATGGAATGCCTATGTGCATGGAACAGCTTTTCTGGTAAAGCAGTCTACGCAATAAAACATAAACAAACATATAAATAAGAACTGCAGGTAGCAATGAGCACTGAAAGGGATGCAGAGTAGAGAGACTCAGGGAGCACAGTGGAGGGAAAGGAGCACTTACACCCAGCATAATGGAATTTCTGTAAAGATGGATTTCCGTCTGCGATTGGAATGAAGGGAAAGAGTTGGCTACAGAAAGCAGCAGAGAACAATTTTCCAAAGACAAAGACAAAGGACAGAATCCAGGCTTTCAGTGTGTTAGAAGGGCAGGAAGAAAGTGAGTCTGGCCAAAGATTACTGACTGAGGTTGGAACAGGGATGACAGAAGATAGAGAAGCAGTGGGTGTGTTCTGACACTTTTCCAGGATAACAAGGACACTCCTTGCAGGAGGATTTTGTTAGGCATATGAATACATTATCACATTTGTTCTTTGGTAAAACTCTTGTTCTCTGTTCTGGAGACAAGGAAATGGAGTTTCAAAGAGTTTGAATAATTTCTGCTGACTCACACAGCGGATGAAGTGGTAGTTAGATTTATACTTGAGTCTGTCTGACTCCAACCTCATCCTTCTACTCATGATGCAGTCATGGTTTTTACAAACCTTACAGTTGCACTGACAACGCTCCTGTTTTGTTCATGCAGTGAGGCATAAGGTTGTGCGCTGTTCTCTTCAGATTTCTGGAAACTCAAAATAACTGAAACTCCTGTAAAGCCAATGCATATTTGAAAAGCATTTGAAATATTTTCATTGAAAAATACTTTTGTATAATAAACATGCTTTAGTATTAAGAATTTTGTTCATATCATTGTCAATTATGAATTATTGTTATATTAGAGAAATTTCAAAATTTAATTCAAGTGATTTCATACAGAAGTACTCTCAAATAATCTCCTTCCTAAAAATTTGTAGTAACCTCACTCCAGATTTCACTAAGTAATATTGAATACACTTGGTTAACCTTTTTTTTCTAAACTACTATCTAACCTTCTGTTTCTGGAGTTTATATTTCTTCTACCCTTAATATTGTTACGGGCACCTGAGTTAGGCACAGATATTATAGGCAGTCAGACAGGGCTGCGACCTCAAAGGAGCCAGTGCAGAGGACCAGTTATCTTGCAACCTTGGAGGAGACAGACATCTCCCACTGTAGGCCAGACCTCAAGACAAAAGATCAAACAAATATACCCAAATCATAAGGACTGATTTTCTAAATATGTCTCTGTCACCCTGAGGGAGCGAGGAGTCCCCCTAGAGGAAGAATCACTGCTCTTGAAGCAAGCCTGCTAGCCATGGGACTTGCTTACCCCTTTGTCTCTGATTTAATCAATTTTACCTGAGCAATTAACCTGATTGATTGACCATGGTTCTGTCCCACCTCATGCCTACCTTGTGAGTTTGCATTTTGGACCTGCCTCACTTTGTGTTTTTACTCTATAAAAGTGCCTAAAAAAGGGAGAACCTTTGGTAACCCACTCAGGACCCCTTCCGTCTCTCTATCAGACGGAAGCTTGCTTTCCTTTCAATAATATATTCTGCTCTTAACTTCCACTGTCCCTAAAATTCATCCTTTGATTGCAGATAACACGAACTTGTACTAGACATCTAGTAAGTTGGGAATTTTGCTCCCCCATATCAATATCATTCATGTGTTTACTTTTCTGATATTTCACTTTCCTTAAGTTTAGCTATTCAATTTTAAACATTGTGAGGCACACATTAATAGGTTAAATCATAGTCAGTTTGTATTTCCCTTGACATACCACTGGAAATCCTCAACCAATGAAGGATGAAAGATTGAATAGAGTTCAGCTGCAACTCAATCATTTGATTTTTCCTGTAATGCCTTCTCTTTCCTTTCATTGTAATTTTACTCATGATGTCTTTTGTCTGCCTGTAGAGGACAACCAGAAGCTCACTTTTGATCTCTGGGAAACAAAAGTAATTCAACTGAGACATTTATACAGATAAGTAGTTGATCAGTTCATTTTGCATAAATGATGTGCAATTATTAGGGAGCAAGGAACACTGTACAGTGCTTTGGTATGTGGAAAATAACTACATTGAAAGACTATATGAAATTCTTAGTATATATACATATATATATATATATATATATATATATATATATATATATATATGTATATATATATTGGTACCAGGGATCAAACTCACGACCACGTGCTTGCAAACTACAAACACATGAAAAATTTAACAAAACACAATCATTTTTTTTCTTTAAGAATAGAAAGAATTCTACAATTATTTTCACAAAAATTAAACATGCATAAATACTGCATAATGACTGGGAAGAGAAATTGAGTACTTATTTTTAAAGTAACTGATTTTAAACCAGGTAATTTCTCCTGAAATACCACATATTTTTTTCAACTCCCTTCCTGTCATATTTTATAAGAGTGACATTATGCAATCAGAGAATGTATTGTCAGAAAACCTAAATTTGTGTCGTGACTCTTTTATTTCTTTGTTTGATGACTGAGCAAATTATTTATAATCTTGATTTGCTTTGTTCTCTGTAAAGTATGATAACATAGATGAGAGTGCTTCATAAATATTTAATGTTAATATTTATGAATGGGAAAATGTCAACATCATTAAAATCAAGGTTTCATAATTAAGTCTTAAATTCCTTGTAAAAAGAAGTTCTATTTTCATTTTACAATTCCAGTCTTAACTGAGCTTCTCTATCCCGTCTGAACCTAAATCCTACAATCTCTCTTTCTTGGCTTCCTTCAAAGCTTTATGTCTAATTCTTCTAGGATCAAGAAAATATTTTGAAAATGAACTACAGACAAATTCCTAGATTTTATGTTTCATTTACATGTTATTGCATCATGCAGTATTTATCATCTCTCCCTCATCCATTCCTATCTTTACTCTTCCTGGATCATTTTTTCCTACTGCTTTCCTCTTCTGGGCAAATGCATTTTTGTTATTCCTTGGAAATGATGCACTTCCCAACTATTTGAGTCAAATGGTGCTTCCCTTCCATGAAGAGGCTGAAAATAGGAAACTGAGTTGGATAAATTATATCTCATATGCATTCAAGCAGTCTGTCATCCACCATAAAAGACCTTCATATGTATTTCTCTGTCATTGAAGTATATACTTATACTCTTTTTAAATTTTGATTTTGAAAAGAATAAAACCAAATGAGAAAAAAAAATGGGATCATTCAAAAGAAAAGGATGGACATAGTGCATGATTTAAAACCACAATACAAGGTGATCTACAATGGTTACCATGATGTCTCTTGTTATCTTCCATAGAATTGCCCATATCATCAGGTACAGTAAAATTTAACATAGCAGTACAGAACAAAGTCATTGAAAACAAACCATTGGAGACATTATAGGACTCCAAAAGAGGGTAATAGTCAAAGCAGTGAATCTTATTTTCTTCAGAGTAGTTGCCTATACTCTCAGACTTGATACTATCAAACATAACAGATTCAAATAAAATCAGTCAAGACAAGACAGTGATTGAACAAAACAAATTAAAATAAAAGGAGTCAAAACAATGCAGTAAAGGCAATATAGGGTTTCAGATTAAGTTAATAGGAAATTAAAAATGGTTACCTTAATGTATTCTGCTATCGTTGGAATGGCTGTCTATGCCCTCAAATCTAGTTCCAGTAGACAAACGGGAACAGAATATAACCAAACTAAACAGAGAAATGAAAGCAATATAGGTTTCAAATCATGATACAAGATTAACAATGGCCTCTGCCTTCCCTATATAGACAATTGCTCCCCTTTCACTTTCCCAGGGTACATTGGAAATTTTGTATCCCACTAACTCTCCTTTAGTTTTTAGATTAGGTAGGCAACCCACTATTTACTTAAGTGGTTCTGAACCTCTTCACCCCCGAGCCTCGTCTCAAGTTGTATCCACTTACTTACAAGCGCCTCAAGGTTTTCCTTCCTTATAGCTGGGTAGTTCTCCATTGCATAAAAGTGTTATGTCTTTCCAATCAATCTTCAGCTGATGGGCAAGCTACCCCCATTTTTTTCTGGTTCCCTGTCACATAGAGCATTATTTTCTCATTTTTGACTTTCAGTCCATAAACCTTCTTTCAGGTTAAATATATTTCTTATATAGAGCTTCTTGATGGACCATATCTCCTGACCCACTCTGCCCGTATTTCTTTTTATTAGTGTATTAAGACCATCTATGTTAGTGATTGTGGCCAACCTTTTCTGCCTCATCTCTGCCATGTTAATTTTCTGTCACTGGTTGTCCACTTTTCCCCTTTATTCCACTGTCTGCCCCATTTATTGAGCCCCCTCTGTCGCTGTTCTTCAAACCCTGGTCTTTTTTCTCTCTGTCTCTAGAAAGTCTTTCAGTATCTTTTGTAGTGTTGGATCGGTGGTCATGAACTTGCCCAGTTCCTCTTTGTCATGGGAGCATATTGTTTCACCATTAATTTTGAGACATAATTTTGCAGTGTACATCAATCTGGGTTGGAGGTTATTTTCTTTCAGGGCTTGGATTACTTTGCTCCAAGCTCTTCTTCATTTGATGGTTTGTTTCAAGAAGTCTGTCGTGATTTTGATGGATTTTCCTTTATAGGTGATCTGTTTCTTTTCTGACAGCTTTTCATATTTTGTTCTTGTGTTGAATTTCTGGGATCTTGATTATTACATGTCTGGGTATAGATCTATTTTGTTTATAGCTGACTGGAGTTCTGTATGGCTCATGTATCTGAATATCATTTCCTTTTCCTATGCTTGGGAAGTTTTCTGTAATTATTTCTGTAAATAGCCTTTGTATTTCATTTGTGTTTACCCCTGCTTCTTCACTCACATTTTTTATTCTTGAGTTATAGATCCTCTTGTCCTCTTCTAGCCTTTGTATTGTTACTTCCTGGTTCCTTGTTATTTTTAAGAGATCTTTCCTTTTGCAATTGCAAGTTGCAAAACTGTCTTCAAGTTTTGATAGTCTATCTTTAGTTTCTTTCAAGCAGTTTTGCCAGCTTTCAATAGAGTTTTTAATTTTTTGATAATCACTTTGGGTCTGTTTTATGTATTCTAGATTTTTTTATATTCCTCATTGAAGTTTTCTCTCCTTTTTCTATGCTCCTCCATTCTTCTATCTGTGTCTTCCTGAGAGGTACTTAGCATTTCTGTTATTATTCTTCTTGTATCATCCTTTACTTGTACTAGTATTTCTGTTCTGAGTTCTTTTATAATGTCACAAAGATAATTCTTTATGTCAGATGCTGCTTTTTTATGAAATGCAGGTGTGCAACCTGCAATCTCTTCTGTGTTTACATCTCCTGGACCAGTACTGTTTGGGTTAGAGGCTGGAGACTTCCTTTTTTTCTTCCTCTTATCATGTTTCTGGCTTCTTCCAGACAAGTGGATAATGGGGGGGGTCCCTGGCAATTCCTTTATTGGCTACAATTACTCTGAAGCATGCTGATTAGGGATTACTGCCTCCCCAGTCTGCTGAGGACCACTGAAGTACAAGCCAGGGCAGGGCAGGCTGGCCCCTCCCTCCTGAGCTGTTTAACCACTGGGAGTCTTCACCACATTAGTGTGTGCTGCATGGTTGGGGCTGGTTAGGAATAACTTCAGGGAGAACTTGTCCTTGGCTATTGGATCGCACATAGGGGCGGGACCCAGTCCAAGCAATTCTCATCAATCTGCTCTGTGCTAGGAGTGGCTGACTGAAGCCACTGCAGTTCTGGTTTCGGGATTATCCTGCCCCACTCCAAAATGTTGCCTGGCCAATTGCCCACTCCCACAGGAGGACCAAGTTCCTTGCACTCACTGTGAGCTGGCACAGATCTCCAAGACAGTGCTGTTCTCCATTCCGCCACTCCCCTCCATGACCATGTCCTCCTGCTGAAGTCCTCAGGCTCATCAACCCCCAACTTCACTGTGCCCATGCATCTTTGAATTCCAGCATTTCATACACAAAGGGCCCAGCTCTGGTAAGACTGTGTTTGGCTACAGCCTTCTGTCCCTGTCCCTGTTTCTTTTTTTTTTTTTTTTCCCTTAATTTCTTCCTGGGTTGAGAGGGTCCATCTCCTTCCATCTAGTCTTCTCCAGAATGTTTTATTCCAGCATCTGAGCTCAGAGAGGCTCTTTTCTTTGCTGTCTATTGATCTACCATCTTCCCAGCTTCTCCATGCTAACAGTTTTATGAAGGTGACAGTAAGGATGTTGCGGAGGAAGGTAGTAATCATATCACCATGAACTGGCTTTGAGGGCTTGCTATACTCTAGAAATTGAGCAATTTTTTCTAAATAGCTTGTTTCATTTCATGTTCATTGTTTTCTTGTAGTTATAAGTATGCACATTATTATCTTATAAAAAAATGGAAAACCTGCAGGTCCCACTCTGCAGTAGATTCTCAGGTAGAAAGATGATTCATTTGACTTGGGCTGTCTTAAACAGACATAGCATTATTCAAGAAAAGCCACTGACTGATTGCCCGTAACACCATAAACCATTTCACTTCTCTGTCAGTCCAGGAAGGGATGCCTTGCTCACCATGCCTTTCCTGTTGGGGGTTGCTTTAGATCCTAGATGACTTTCCAAGTATGTTTACTTTGTTTTGCATACTTTTCTGTTTTTTAGTTTTTCCCAATTAAACCATTATATGGCATGACACAAATATGTTTCCGAGTTTCCTTCACATAGCTCAGATGCTACTATGGTTAAAACTTCACTCTATCTGGGTAAATATTCCTGTTGCTGTAATCTAGTAGGATTCATCACCACGATGCATGGTGATCCTTTCTCACAGTCACTCATCTTCAAGTCACACTTCTCTTGTTTCTTTCTGCCATGTTCCAAGAAGCCCTATACTTATACTCTTAAATAACAATAACCACCAGATCAGCATATTGACCCCAGTAGCCCTAGCTGCAGGCCCAAGGCCTTTCTTTACATGGGAAGTATTTAATATGGACCACTGTCTGTGTGACAAGTGAAGAAATGGGAAGTTCGCTGAAATAGTTTGTGTAAGTACTGGGGCTGTCAATTCACAGGCAAAAATTTCACATCTTCAGATCATTTACAAGATGTAAGAGAATTTCAGGTGCTCAACTGAAGTAAATGATCCACAAAGAAGAAAAATTTAGAGGTGATTTTTTTTGAGATATAAAACTTTATGAATCTTGGCTATAAACAAATAATAAACTGGCTTTTCATTTACACAGTGGAAATGAATTTTAAAGAATTCATAAAGACTGGTTGAGAAATGTAAAGTTATTTTGATGGAGTTAAGTTTTAAAAGCAAAGAAAAGGATGTATTTTATAGACTTACCTCAGCGTGTAACAGATTTTGATGAATACACTGCCAACTAGGGTTATAGAATTCATCTTTGCAGATACATGTGGAACAGCCCATTGTAATTCTTGCAGTACATTTATCCCATGTTTAACAAAGACTCCAGAAAATTATAATTTTCTTTTGTGCCCCTGCCTTTCCATTTTTCTTTTAACCTACTTATACAAGACAGGCTATTTCTATTGTTGGGTATAATTTTGAGAGAAGTTTCATTATTCATTAAATTATTTAAAGAAATGTTTCAGTTCTAGGAAGTGTTTCCTTCCATCTAAACCTCATAACCCCTTAAAATAGAGAACTATTTCTGCCCTTACCAAAGCAGCAACATTTCTACTTAAGTGGATGCTATAGATTAAAACATTGAATGTACAATTTTCTATGAATGTGAAAACATCAATTTAATTGTAAAGTCAGTGCTTTCATCTCCAAACTTTAGAAAATTATTTTGAATGCTACTGCAATTGATTTTCAGGTAGCTTTCTCTTATTTTTCTACAATGTTTAGTATTTCAAAGAGACATAGTTTAATGGCTTTGGGCTGCCTGCCATAAGAGAGAGTTATGATGAAGGGCCCTTTATCACTTCCAAATATAAACACCTTCAGATAAGCTGTATTCTTGAACTACAATGTAGAAACATCTTTATTAATTGAGTGTGTCTCAGATATCAAACCTGTCTGTTAAAAAATATATATACACATCAATCATATAAATTTATTACAATAGTCAACTGGTTTAAAATAAAAAAAATACAGGTTCTACAGTAACTTGTGACAGTGTTGGTGTAGTCTTCTTAGTTTATCAGTGGTAGGACTTTGAGAGTTTATAAGCAGAAGCAATTAATATGCAAAAGTGGTAACATGAAAATTGGCTAGAGAAAAAAAATTGACTGGAAAAGATGTGAGTAACACATTGTCCAATGTCCTGTTTGAGAATTTATATCCTGATCATCACAGAGATGAGGGGCTGTTGATCTTGGCTTTGACTGATGAATTTAATTGACATTAGAGTGAGTATGTGTCTTTAAAATGAAAACGTTAAGCATTTTTCATAGACATAAAAATGGTCAAGGAGGCTGAATGCCCGTGCAATTCATGTGATTAAACATAACAAGGATTTTTACTCCACAGAGTAAATAAGCTCCTTCCCATGTGTGTATTGATAGAAACTCTCAGTGCATTTGTTTTATGATTTAGCACAAATGGTTTCCCCCTTGTGTGAGGATGAAAAATGGATCTCCTTTTGGTTCCCTTGGAGTTCTTTCTCTTTGATACTTAGGAACTAGGTGTTAGCTTTTCTTGACAATTACACTTAAAGAAAACTATTGCTGTGTCTTTAAAATGTTGTTTTATTTGTTTATATTTCAAAAAGAAATACACTATGGTAGTATCTGCTGTTAGCACACATTAGAATTTATGTTCTCATAGTGAGAATAATTCCCAAAATATCATAATAAAGCCAGATAATTATAAGGAAAATCACATGAAAGTATATTAAAACCAATTCTTGGCATTTACTGTTCTGTTTATTTCACTTATTTTGCTGGTGTCAGCATAAGTTTCTAGGGCATATTCTTTTATCTGTTTGGCACATTCAGACAGAGATAATAAAATTAATCAAAGTAAGTAGTCTAATATCTGAAGATCTTTAACACTATGGTGAAGAAGATTTAAATAATTTCTTCACTTTAACTAAGCTGCTCATAAATGCTAAATATGTTTCTAGGTCAACATCATTTAGTCTGGAATAAATACTTGGTACTTTATAAACAATTTAAAGCCATTACTTCATAATTATGAAAACAATACCAAGAAGTACAGTGTTCTGTTCTCTAATGTGAGAGATAAAAGAAATAGGAGATTTAAGTGGCTTACCTTAGTTGACCCAGGATTTGGGGGAAGGGGATTAAGTAAATATTGTTTCATGGTTTTTTATGTGGCATAGCATTTGCTCTCCTCATTCTTACATATTATTGCCATGCTGGATCATTCTTGGGACATACTGTGTTTGAGATGAATCTTATGAACACAGTGGGAGTAACAGCCAACATTTATATAATTATTTATTTAGCAGAGCTTGGATTTTATAGTGAACAGAACTCTTTATACATTACTTCATATGCTTCCCTTAATTAGGGAGGAAGAAGAGGCTGCTTTTATTACCATTTTTGAAATGAGAAGGCCTCGACTGAAAGATTAGAAAGAGACCCAGAGTTGTGAAACTGATAAACACTGTAGACCAAGAAGTTATGCTTTCATCAATAGGAATCATGGGAAGACTCCATCTGAGCAGGATCTAGAGCAAACCTCATTATTAATAAGGGCATTATAAAAAACTTTGCTCTAATTTTTAAATTACTGTTAGATAAATACAACTAAGCTTCAGTAGTATCTCATCGGATTAAGATCCTATATTATATTTAATCTCTTTGGGTTTAAGTGTAGCTGTGAAAACAGAGCTACTGAAAAAATATGGTGCTTCATAAATCTCATGATTAGTACTAATTTGACAATATTGTATCTACCAAACTTAGCTAAGCAAACAAAATAGCAGCCTTTTGTATAATGATTTTGGCCAACCTTAGTTCTTCCCAGTTTCGTGTTTCAGAGCTCTCCTACCATGGCCTGTCCTAGTTTTCCCCCTCAAATTCATATTTTTTTCCCTCTATCCATGTTCTTTCTATCCTTTGTATCCCATTTACCACCGTTTCAGCTTCTTTCATGCTTTGTTACATCTTCTCTCTATGCCTGACATGACTTTCAAATCATTAAGGACTTCACATACAACTGACATGTGATTAGAGCAGGATCTATGAAGTCAATAAGAATGTTAAAGTCAACTTTTGAAGGACTGTAAATCAGTGGCAGCTGTGAGAGAGGTGTTATAAATCAAGAGCTGTGTTGCAAATTAGAACTAAATCAAT
This sequence comes from Hydrochoerus hydrochaeris, assembly GCA_004027455.1. Lineage (NCBI taxonomy): Eukaryota > Metazoa > Chordata > Mammalia > Rodentia > Hydrochaeridae > Hydrochoerus > Hydrochoerus hydrochaeris. The sequence continues at coordinate 158,326 of PVLA01002206.1, read as the reverse complement.
ATATGCTAAATTACTGAATGGCCGTATTCTTTAGGCAGCTTTGTGAACATTTATAAACCTTCAGAGTAAATGCTATACATGCATCTTTCTCTTTGTCTCTTACCTTAAAATTTGGATTTGAGAGTACTGCTGCTCCTTTCATTAAGGGGCAAAATAGCTTTGGGGAAAAAAAAGCACCATCCATCATTAAAAAGTAATTAAAGTTTTTTTTTTCATAATACACTAAGATTTTCTTTTTCTATTGTAAATTGCTCATATGCCAGGCATACCACTCTTGCCAAGGCGGGTTGTATCTTACTTTCATTTACTCGGCCACACACAAACTGTATTTGATTTTCAGATCACAATCTTTAAATAGACTCCCTTTGTAAAACTCAAAAATGCAATATTTCAAAATGACTACAGTGAAAACAACCTATGTTTTGTGCATTTGATAATGGTTGAATTAAAATTTTCCACTTATTTCTTTTGCAGTTGACAGAGACAGGAAATACAAGCTACAGGAATTTCACTTTGGCTCAAAAAGAGCTCATGGTCCCCACATTTTGTTTCTCACTTACCATTTTTGTCTTTCTTCTGATCATCCCTGTTAGCCACACATAAATTAACATACTAATCTGAACATAACTGGTTAAAAATTTTATAAAATTGAAAATTCAAAACATAAACCAAGGTCTCAAGTCCATAACAAACACACTGTCCCCTTGAAATAAAGATGCAGTCAGTATTAAAGAGGAATTATTGTTCTCCTCATCTCTACAGCTTTTGAATGTTTCTCAGAAATATTTTTCACCTCTTCTCCCAAATGACTAACATATGTTCTGTGTTTTAAAGCAAAATTTGAATCAGTTTTTAAGAAAACATTAATTTAAGAGATCTTGGAAAGCTTAGAAAAGTAGAAGCAGTATCATGATTTAGGTAAATGATGATCCAATGCAAAAATTAAAGATCTTTATGTATGTAATGTGTCAATCTAAAATATTTAATCTGCTTCTATTTATTCATGCAATGAAAAATACTCCTGAAACTAGATGAAAAATAGTAATTTTGATTACATTTTGTGCTATTCTCACTAAACTATGCTTACCTATAAAAATGATGAGTTAGTAGTAATGCTGATTAACAGAATGTTACACAATCTCTTCTGATAATTATCATTGGCATATGATAAAGTAATTGCAGATTTTTGTCTGTGTTGTGATTTCTCAAAGATGGCTGTGTCCACTACCTTCTTTTCTTTGTTCCTTTGTATGTGTGAAAAAGAAATCAGTAACTAATATCATATTATACACAACATAATCTACAAAAAGATGAGCTACAGGAAAAAGAAAAAAATAATCCCCACCAGGGATAATTCATATTCAAATACAGAAAAAGGATTCAGTAAGACATGAGTAGCAACACTCCATAGAACATAATAAATAATAATAAAAAGTATGCATAGGATGCAATAAAATCCCTGAGGAGGATGTGGTCAGCTTCTCTGGGATGGAGAATGGAGAATGAGAGGAATAAGGATGTAGAGGTGTATTACGTGGGCTTGACTTAATTGCATGAAATGACCTGAAGATCTATTCCCAGATTATTTTTTAATAGATTTTGAAGAGTTTTACAATTTCACAGCTAACTTCTACCTTACACTCTGTTCTTGCTGTATCTCCTCCCACATCAGATAGAATGAAAAAGTCAGCTCCATTATGAATTTCCTCACTGTGGAAACTGAAATTTCACCTTCACTGAATTCACTGAGCATTCTGGATACCAAAGGGAGGATACCAGCTATTGCATACCCTGTCACCGTCTCCTTGACTTGCTGCTTCACTATTTCTTTCTTTCCAGTCCATGGGTTCAAAGTTATGTCTCTCCTGGCTATCTTTAGTGTAAACAAACCACCCTTTAAAAATGTGGCCAATAGTCTCTATTCATGACTACAAAGACTCAACTCCCAAATTATACCTATCAGAAAATGCTCCCAGTAGAGTCAATACTCTTACACACCAGAAATGTCATTCTAGGTGCTAAGAGAATCAATTGATTAAACTTAACTGAATGGAAGAAAGGCTTTGAGCTATTCCTAAATAAATAGGTCAGCAGTACTAAATAAGAGCAGGTTCTGTTCTAAACATGTAAAGGATAGCACTCACCATGTTTAGAAACAAACCTACCTGGTAGCACTACTACTGTCTTGGTTTTTTTGAAATCACAGAGAGATAAAGTCTCCTAACTAAGTTTTCATAGCTTACAACTGTTGAGCATGATTTAAACCCCAAAACTGTCTTAAGTATGCTATGTTTAAAACTTCACCATATCCCCAAAGAAGTAGGCTTCAAGAGTCACTCAAAGCATGTTAAATGCATTAGGTATCAGTTTGGATGTTATGAAAGAGACTCAATAATAACCCAGACACTGACATATATGATCTTACATTCATTTACCAGAATTTAGACACATGAGAACTCTTTTTCACAAACACAGAGTGATAAATCAAGTTTTGACCTCGATGACCATGTGCCAACTAAAATTCTAATCTTGTATAAAAAGCAAATAGTGGCACAAGTAGCAGCTTGCATTGAAATGTGTTAACTCTTCATAATTGTCTTCAACTCTTAAAAAACCATTTCCTCTGTAAAAAGTTTTAACTCTGGCTTGAGTTACAAAACATGTGAGAATGATCAGTTACAATAGATGCACCCTTGTTTTCTCCTTGGTATTTTTATATTCTCATCTCTGCAGAACATAGACACATGGAATCACTGGAGTGGAATACTTAATTACATATGGGCATTTTAAAATGTTTAAACCATCGCAAGAGAACAAATGTGTCCACAATCCCCACAAGCACAACCTAGAGCTGTGACAAGAAATTAGCCTTTGACTTGCTCAAGTCAGAAAAACAAGTGCATGTGGGCCTGTGCTTTTTGAGGAAGATGAAAACAGACACCAGAGATCTGAGTCCCCGACAAAAGTGCAGTTGTTGCTGGACTTTTAATATGAATGGAACATTAACACTTTATTCATTCCTACTAAATACTGATCCAAGGGTAAATAAGCACCCTGAAAAGTGCAGACAAAGCATCAAGGGTTAACTTGGCACAAAGAAGCGGATGTTACTTTTACAAAGTTTTAAGTATTTCATTTATTAAATGATGGTAGAGAGCTCTATGATTGGGATCTTCACTCATTTAGCAGTCAAATACAGTGTGAACATAGAATATTATAGAAATCGTTTGATTATTTCAAAAGTGAATGTAGGGTGGGTGGGTGGTACAAGGTAAAAACAATGTCCCGATGCTTCTGGCATATTCTAGTCATTGGCTTAGGTAATAAGAATACATCCAGCACCAAAAATAACATCCCTGCATTTGTGGATCTTGCCTTCTTGGTTAGAGGGGAGAAAAATACATATTTTAATAGTAATTAATCTTTATAAATAGATAACATTAAAATAAGCTATCTTAAAATGTAATAATAAATAAATGAGTAATAAACATTTGATGGGTAATATGATAGCATGCCAAGAAATCTGTAGCAGGGCAGAAGAAAGAAATGATATGGCAGCAGCTCCAGAGATCCGACCATGGAGGGACTCAAGGCGCAGAACATAGTGGTAATTTGCCCGCCTCCCGGTAAGCGCTCCTGGCATGGGCAGGAGAAGAATCACTCAGCGGCTCCCATGAGCCTACTGGAGCGCGGGCTGAGAATCAAACATACCCCCCCACCCCTAGAAAGTGGGAGCCAGAGATCTGGACATCTCTTGAGAGGCTGACCATATGCAATGTAGTAAATCGGGGGGATTTCCTCTCTTTGAAGGCAAATATTGTTATCACTGTTTTGCTTTGTTCTGATTAATGGTATTGCTCCATTCAAAATTCTGTTTTGATAAGTTCTAGAATGTCCTGTATTTCCTTTGATTTGGCTATAGCTGATTGAAAGAACAACTGTTGTGAAGATAACAGGATACACTATGGCACCTATTACTGTTATGCCAGTAACCTGCTGAGGGTTTCTGTACCAATTTCACTGCACTGTCTCAGTTGGCTTTGTTCTGTCTTATTCTGTTGTATTTCACTACCTTCAAAATAATAAAAAAAATTTTTTTAAAAGAAAGAAATGATATGGAATGGGAAAGACCCTCTTAGAAGAGCATTTATGGAGCCTCTACGGAGACAGAATTAGTCGAGAAGAGGTCACACAAGAGCAGTGGCCCTAGGGTGAGGTGTTGCCTGGGAGACTAGTGTGACTGGAGCAGAATGACTACACCGGGCACTGGAAGAGGTGAGATCCAAGATGTTACCTGGGGGAAGATCCTACAGCCAAGTAGAGACTTCGTATTTTACTTGGAACAAGGTGGGAAGTTAGTGAAGGGAGTTTAGCATGTTTTTGCCTATTTTTCCTACAACAAAGAGCCCTTCCTTTCTCCCCAGAAAGGGGAGAAGAAAGAAATGATATGTCAAGAAATGATTTGATCAAATTGTAATCATTATAATCAAATTGTCATGATTTTATCTCTTGATTGTATGATGATGCCCGTTATTTCTAGCTCTTACTCTTTATTCTTCTTCAAACTCATTTACGGTCTGCATAAATATTTTGTAATGTAAAAGAAAGGAGAAAATTTCTTATTTTAGTCATGCAATGTTTCTCACTTTATTAATATAATATCGCTAATAAACACAGAGCATGAGGAAGAAATGAAACGTAAAATGTTTCTTAATTATGGACAATGGCATTGTTGATCTGTTTATCTTCCTCTTCCCCCTACCCACATTCCATTCCTTGTTCTATCCGCCAGTCCTTCAACTGAATTTTTTTTAATTCAGTTAAATGGTGGGTTAAATTAAACTTTTGTTCTTCATAGTTTAAAAGACTTGAATTCTCATTGTCTATTCCTTCCTGTTATCTTCAGGCAAATTATACTATCAAACAAGAAAATACCAAACAGTCTTGCATTATCTGGTGAAATCATTCTTCCCTGGGGAAGTAAGAAAGAAACATTTTCAAAACCCAAATTCAGAGGAACAAAAACCAAAAGCCTCATGAGTGAGAAATTGGTTGTATCAGTAAATGGGTCCGTTATCTCTTTTACCATAGCATTCTCATTATGAGAAACAGCACTGTTACTGGTCCTTCCTCAGAAGCCATACTACATGCTGCAGGTAAAACTCAAAACTTTCAGAGTGGCACTCTATGGATGCCACATCTGAATCTTCAACGGGCCATTCTGCTTATCTGTCATGTCAGCTGCTGTGGTTAAGGAGCACATTGGGACAGCAGTGGATTTCATTGGCCTGAGGCCACTGTTAGGACTTTGGTGCAAAATGAGTTTCTTAGAGTAGTAATGTTGTGTGCTACTAATGATGATGATACCAGAATCCTTGCAGAAAGGAAATTCAAATCAGTATCTGGAATAAGTTTGTATATCTCTGAGGACATTTGTTACAGAAGTGTCCTTTATAATCAAATTGCTGCTGAATGGCTGTTAGCTTTCCTTAGTATTGGTTTTATCTAAGAGGTGCTGCCTTCCTTTCTAATGTTTGCAGGTTAGTTACTGAGCAATAGTGATCAGCATGGGTGCAAGGAGTCCATGCTTTTGAGTACATGAGCATCTTAACTGCCACAGTTTTGATAACTTTTTAAACAAACCTGTAGTTAGTGCCGGGATGTCCGGCGATTGAAGCTGACTGACATCCTCTGAGTATTTTCTTGCCCATCTGATGTTTGAAAGCTGATTTTTCAGTGAATGTCATTTAGTTATAACTTATGTAGGACAAAACTATCTGTAGAGGTGTTTGACCTGAGAAATCCATCAAATAATTTCTCAAAACTTGGTGTCAGCATTATTCCAATTCGATTCTTTTCAAATTCCTGGTCATTCAGCCAAACTTTAGCTGCTGCCCATGAATCAGTATAAATATTTTACTGTGTTCATTTCTGAACCTTGATGAAAAGACATGAGAATATATTGTTCAGGTTCTCTCTAGCAGGACGATCTCCATTCATGCTTGTCTGAAGAATTGCCTTGTGCAGAAGTGCTGCTGAAGCAATCTATTTCCGGTTGGTTTCATTAGAGCATTCTGTGAACCAAGCCCAAGACTTTATTCTCAGTCAAGCTGTTCGTAAGAACATCCCATGAAGGATTAGGTATAGAATCAGAGAGAGAAGACAATGCAGCAGGCAACTTACTCTATCTCTGAATTCCTGCTCCAGATTTGAATTCTATATCTTATTTATCCTGGGGGGATTGCTGGAATATATGCCCATCCTTTTAGCATAGTAAGCCAGATAGCATAATGAGTACTTTCCAATGCAATAGTTCCTTCATGTGTGAGAATCAAGTGTTCTGGCAAAATATGACAGGCCACTGACAATCTAGAAGCTGTTTTAAAAAAAAAAAACAGCAACTAGCTGCAGTATCAGATAAACCTTTGCCTTGCAGTCTAAAGGATATTCGCTGTGATTGACTTACTAAGGCCACTAGCAAGTCTATGAAACATCTATGTTTCACATATATATAAAGTCTATTGCTTGTGCTAAGCCATACAGCCCAAGTGGTAAATCCACTTCACTACAACCTGGACCTGTGAAAGAAACTCCTCTTGCTTCTGACTTTTCCTCAAAGCAGATGTTTTAAAGTCATCCTTTAGGTGGTTTGGAGCAGCATAAAAAATATAGTATATTTTGCCTCCAAAATTTAAATATGACAAACGATAACTATGCCTTTTTAAGAATTACAAGTAATGCAGATTGCTCCCATTTTGCTTTCACTTTGGAGGAAATATTTCAACTTGCTCTAGACCACAGGAATCCAGTCACTTCAAAGCAGTGGTCCTCTGAATTTCCATGGTTTTCTTTTACCTATCCTGTGGCATTCACATGTCTTAGGAAGGCATGTAAAATTCATACTACACCCTGTTCATCAGGGTCCTACCAACAAGGTGCCATTAGTGTGGTGAACTAATGTGGTCATCTATGGAATGTCCAGTCAAGTTAGGTGTCATAGTACTGGATTGTGGCAGCAGGTGGGGAGAACTGATAGCCCAAGAAAGACAGAAAGAAGTACTGTTGTTCATGTCTGATAAAAACTAGTTATTAGTGTAGAAAATAATCAGTGTAAAAACAGTATTGTGAGATTTGAGAAACCTACCTAGAGAGTGCATATAGAAAAAGAGAAGAGGTCCAATAAATAAATCTGGGGCTCTTCTGATATGAGACTGGGCTAGTCAGTGTGACTGAGAGATTTCCAGGTAACTAGGCTGAAAACCAGAGTGCTATCCCAGAAGCCAGGGATAGAAAGTCACAATCAGAAAGTATGTTATGCATTCATAAAGTTTGTTAGAAGCCTGAGGAAAATAAGTATTGAGAATTAAATATAGACTTTGGCAAGATGTAAGTCATTAGCAACTTGAAAGAACGGATTGAATGGAGTGGAGAAAATGGGCCAAAAAAGCTTGATGGGTTCAAGAGAGAATGAAAAGAGTAATCAAAGAGAGTAACTATAGAAAGGTCTTTTGATGAGCATTACTTTAAAGATAATGAATGAAACTGATTTAAGCTAGGGGAAATTAACATGGTATGTTTGTGTGCTGGTGGAGCTGATCTAAAAGACATGGAAAAATTATATCTCAAGAAAAAGAAGAGAAAATTATGTGAAAGAAGAGTCGGAGGCTCCAAAGTTGTCCATAATATTTTCAGGGTCCTTGATGCTCCATAGTTAGAGTATTTAAAAAGTAGATAGAAAGCAGAACTTTTAGCTTACTCTTTTGTTGATACTATGAGAAACTGCCTCAGAATGACTCTCCCTTTCCTCAGACTTCATAAACACACACACACACACACACACACACACACACACACACACCCTCTGTGCGGACACAAATACATTAGCATTGAAGCATAGAAAGCTTGCAGGCCAAATGGAGGTGCTCATAAATATTCAAGGGACCCTCATGTTGGTGTTTCCTGGCATTCCACTCTCAAACATCACTAGTGTTTCAAAACTACTTTTCTTTTTTGGTGTTAGCTTGCAAATTATCTCAAGACCCAGACAGCCTCTGCAGTGTTAAAACGACAAATGTACACTTTACTATTCAGCAAACGAAATACAAACCCTTTCAAAAATACAGATGCCATAGGTGCCTTTCAGGAATAGCTGCTGTAACATTGTGGATTTGGGGAAAGAGCATTTTGCCTTCCTATGTTTTGGTATCAGAATTTTTCTTTTTTAACCTGCAGGCATTGAAGCAGTTGGTCTATACTGCTAACACAAGGAGAAGGTAAGTCTCTTTGTTTTTAAGGTAGGCATGTCACCTAGGCCTGGCATGCAGAAAATATTTTAGGCTTACAGACCACACAGTCTCTGTCAACACGTCCTTCGGTTGACATGCAGAATCAGATATGGACAACACATAAGTGTGCCATATGAATGTGTTCTCCAACAAAACCTGACTCCTAGAAACAGGTGGCAGTCAGATTGGTCCTGACAGTGATGGTTACTATATATAGTTCTGGAAAATAAATATATGTTTATTTATCAGTGATTTCAAAATTTAATCCTTTCAAATTATTCAACAAAGATCAAACAACATAATTTTGTAACATGTTTTAGCATGTTGCATTCAACCACCCTCCAAAAAACTATGCAGCCTTGTGAACTACTGATTTTATGAACAGGCTTAAGATGCTTGCCTCAATTCAAATACAGTTAAGAGGAAAGTAGGAATCTCATTAGAAAGCAGGAAGGGCATGATTCACAAATTAACTGAGAGAACCATGACATTTAATTGGGACAGACTATATCTCTCTGCATTGTTTCCAAGAATTTTTTACAAAGTGAAAATACATTCATTTGTTTCAAAAATGATTAGTTGTCTTTCTTTTAATAAAGATTGCTCTTCATATTATAAAATTCTTCATATATAACATATCATTTATTATTCTTAGTCTTGATAACTAAACCTTGGCATTGCCTTGACTATACAATAAGGTCTTATCAATCAAAGTCAGTTCAACATGACAGGAAGATCTTCACTAACTTGGTAATATTCCCTTTATTTGTGAGCTATAATCTAAAAGAAATGCTTACTTTTGGTAGGTAGTAGCTCTTGTCATGCATCATTCGTTTTTCTTTCCATCCTTGAACGACCATCATTTTCCTTTATTAGGTATATGTATTCCCAGTAGAATCCCAATTTTTGTTTTTAAGGTAGGCATCTTATATAGGCCTGGCATGCAGAAATGGACAAATTCACAAACCAACCAGTTGATCTCATGCAGGTGGCATTTTCAGAATTTTTCCTTTGAATAAATGAAAAAGAGGTATTTCCTTCCCCTCCAGGAGGCCGAGGGGATATGTTGCTTCCATGAGGAGTGAACATGCTCAAGAATGGGAAGCTTATCAAGAAGGTAGAACTGAAAGTGAAAGGCCAGGTCACAGTGACTTTGTTTTAGTCTCTACTGAAAACTGCAATCATAGGAACCATGAAACCTCCCTTCTGCACGGCCATATTTAGCTAGATGATCTCTGACTCACAGTCTGTCCAGTACTATTTGGGCTGAGCATTGGTGAGTACCTTCTGTAATATCTTTGCTTAATGCCTCAATAAATCTCTGAGACAGGCTTATAATTACTATTTACAAATGAATAAACCAAGGCTTAATAATATCATAGAAACTCAGTCTCTTCAGTTATAAAATAAGCTGTCCAGTAGCAGCCAGGATTTAAATTTAAGTTTTTAACTCTTTGAGGTTCTCTACCTCCCCATTTACCACTCTTCCAAAAGGGAAGGGAACCTGTGAAGAGAGTAAAAGCCCTTGTGCTTTGCTCCTTTATTGTTTAGTCTCTGTTGCATACTGTTTTGCCTGCAGAAACAGATTTATTCTCTGGCAGGGGAATTAGGAGTATAAGAAAATCAAAGCTGAATGTAAATATGAACAATGCAATTGTAATCCATAAATTACTATATACATATCTATTTCACAGTTGACCACATTAATGTACCATTTTTCTCATATAAAGAATTATATTCCTCTCCTTACCGATAAGGAAACACAACCTGAAGGATCAGAACCCAATACTTGCTGTCATGTTCCTTAGGCTTTAATCTCATCTCCAATGTATATTAGCTAAGTGATCTTAGTAAAAGTACATACCACCCTCTATCTCAGTTTGTTCAATGTAAATTGGGGAAAATATTAATATCCACCTCGTTTACAAAGTAAATGCTCTGCTATGTCAAAATGATTCAAACTGAGTCTGATACAAAATACTCAGCCAGTGATGGCAATGAGTACTATAACTATTGATAATTTTGGGGAAGTCTGATTCATTCTCCCAGACGATTATATTTGGTTTTCTTTGTTTCTCCATAGAACAAGTCTTACTCTTTGCTAGCACTTGTGTAAATTTTTGTTTGCTTTAGTATGTGTGACCTTTTACATTAATATTGTTTTGAAGAACGAATGGATTTAGCCAGCTTTCCCTCCTTTCCTCTGTTCCTTCCTTCCTTTCTTCTTTTTTTCCTTTCTTTTCTTCTCTGTTCACCTTTCCCTCTCTCCCTTTTCACTCTTTCCCATTTAAAAAGGTTGATATGGAGCTAGAGTTGGAAATAGTGTTTATTCACAAAACCTGGATTTTACTGTTATAAAATATAATCCTGAAATATGTCAATTGCTTGATAAAAAAAATAGTTACTGATCTTCTCACTGCCTGGATTGGCACAGAGTGGTATACCAGATAGATTGCTAAGACTTAGACTGACAGGGGCTCTGGCATCCCAACAGGTGCCAATAGTATTTGGAGCATCAGGATAGACAGTTACTGATTTTCTTTTTATTTTAATTTCTCTGGGTTCTCAAAATTAAACATTTTTGAAAATGTTTGTAAGTCAAAAGCAGCAAATAATCTTATTTTAAAAGGAAATAAGCCTCAACTACAGCAAACTATTAGTTGTCATGTGTGTACATCTCTGAATATCTATCGAAGAAAGTAGTTTTCTAATGGCATTGATTTATAAGTAAAATTTCTTCTTTAAAGTAACTGCAGTCCTGGGCCAGGAATTTAGTTCAGCTGAGTAAGCATCTGCCTAGCAAGCATGAGGTCAGGAGTTCAATCCCTGGTACAAAGAAAAAAAATCACATCTATAGATGATAAACATAGTTTTAAAACTAGAGTAACTGAGGTCCTTTTGTTCATGACCAAGAACAACATTAAAGGAATTTAGTGGTAGATTTGAAGATCATATATTACTTGTCTTGCTTAATCTTCATTGATTGTCAAATTGACTGAAGCAGGAGATCCCTTAAGAGGTCACTGGATTGCCAGGGTGATTTGGCATTAATAATAGCTGAATGTGATATTAACAGGGAGGGCCATCTTGGAGGAAATAGGTCATGGGGGCAGGCCTGTAAAACCATACATTTTCTCAAGTTCATTCCCTATATTGTGCTTATCGGCCACCCTGTAGTCTGGGTAGTGAGCCATGAAGTATGTAGTGTTGCTCCATCACACACATGGAGTGTTGCTCCATGATCTTCTGCTTTGTCTCACATTTGCAACAGCACCAGGTTACCATGGACTGAAACCTTTAAAATCCTAAGCTAAATTAAACCTCTTCTGCTTTAAGTTGCAGTTGTCAGGTATTTTGCCTCAGCAGTAGAAAGCTGAGTGTTATAGTGCCATAATGTTACAGCTAAAATCTTGTGATTCTTAATGATTTACATAAAATGTAGTGATGATAACATTTCCCTAATGACATATAAATAGATGAGATAATGTATTGCATACTACCAGTGAAACTCATGTTTAGTAACACATAAATTCTTATGAACTTGGGAAACTTTGAGAGGTTGACATTTTACTCTTCAAAACAATAAAAGTGCTGCAAAATAATGAGACATTTAATATTTCAAATGTAATAAAGTTATGTGGAAATTAAAAATTTTTTAATTCAGCAATAATTCCTTCCCATACTATTTTCATGAAGTACTTTCAGGCTTATAAAATATATTATCCTTTGCTTAAACTCAAATAACTACGATTAATTTTAGTGAGTTTCTAAGCCTAGAAAATAAATTGAGAAACAGTAATGAGAAATGAATAAACTCCTGATCTTTTTCCCTGAAGAACATTAATTATGCATCTTAACAGATAGTGTATTAGTTTTGTATCATGTTTAAAATGTCAAAGAAATAAGGTCCTTGACTTCCTTCTTTGTATTTATGACACAGACTGAACTATTGACTAATATTTTTTACTTTAAGTTCAGATGTTGAGAATTATTTCTCCTTCCTTTCATTATTTTTTAAATTTTATTTTAAAGAAGATGAAACAGAATAAAACCCACACAAAAGAAACCAGTGTAAGAGATACAGGACCTCAAAGCATTATAAAAGACACTCAGCCACCTTATCTTTGATAAAGGGGCCAAACATGTCTACTGGAAGAAAGATAGTTTCTTTAATAAATGGCGCTGGAAAAATTGGCTCTCCATATGCTGAAAACTAAACCTAGACCCATGCTTATCACCATGTACTAAACTAAACTCTAAATGGATAAAAAACCTAAATATTAAAACAGAAACACTAAATTTGTTGTAAGACAAAGTAGGTAGAAATCTTGAAGATATAGGGGTAGGTAGAGAATTCACAAACAAGAATCAAACCACATGGGAAATACTTCCCAGAATCAATAACTGGGATCACATACTATTAAAGAGTTTTTGCATGTCGAAAGAAATCTCCAGCATAGCCAAAAGAAAACCCACAAATTGGGAAAAAAAATTTTGGTGAATGGTCCTTCAGACAAAGGACTTCTGTCTAGAATATATAAAGAATTTTAAAAAATCAAATCCATTCCAAAGGCCCATTCCAAAAAATAGGCATCTGAGATGAATACACAGTTGTCAGATGGAGAATTACAAATGGCAAATAAATACATGAAAAAGTGTTCAGCATCATTGGTCATTAGAGAAGTGCAAATTAAAACCACATTGAGGTTTCATCTTGCTCTAGAAAGATTGGCCAAAGATAAAGAAAGCTACCAACAACAAATGCTGGAGAGACTGCAAAAAAAAGGACCTCTTCTACACTGTTATTGGGAGTATAGGCTGGTACAACCACTGCGGAAGTCAGTCTAGAGGTTCCTCAAAAAGCTGGGTTTGGAAGTCCCATTTGACCCAGCTATCCCACTTATGGGCATATTCCCAGAACTGAAAACATCATACCATAGTGATATATGTGCACTCATGTTTATAGCAGCACAATTTGTAATAAACAGCTATTGGAAATAACCTAAACGCCTGTCAACTGAGGAATGGATAAAAAAGATGTGTTATTTTTATACAATGGAGTACTACTCTGCTATAAAGAATGATCACATTGAGATATTTATAAGTAAATGGATACAACTTGAGACCATACTCATAAGTGACATAAATCAAACTCACATGTGTAAATACCATATAATTTCACTAGTGTAAGAAATGATAAGAGTACATAAGATACAAAAAAAACTCAATAATTACAGTGAAAGGATAAGAATCTGCTTAAAGGGGAAAAATAATATCTTAAGGAAAATAAGAAAAAAGAAAAAGGAAGGAAAAAGAAAAAATATCTAAAAGTATATAAACACACTCAGGATAGCTAAGATGATTGTGCTACAAACACTATAAGTTCTTAGAACAAAATAGTTAACATTTATAGGATTGGAACAATTGTGCATTGTATTAACATTAGTTAATACTATGTGCCTAAAGGTGTGTGCGTGAGTGTGTGTTTCTGAGGAACTTTTGAAGATGATTAGGTAAATAACAACCCTAGTTATGCTCATACCATCTTGTTTTGAAGGCCTATACTGTCAGTGTTCTGGGCTCTTTGCTATAGTTGTTTATATGTCTTTTTCATTTTGAGTTTTTCTACGAATTTGTTTTGTTTTGTTTTGGTTTGTTCTGTTTTTCACTCTAACACAGAAAAGACAGGTATATATGTAGAGACTCATGCATGCGTAGAACTTCTAAAAAGTTTATGAGAATCGATAATATAATGCAGGATGAAATGAACAGCTACTTGGAAGAAAAAGAGACACCAAGTGCTGAATCCATAGTGTCATGATGTGAAATCCAGCGAGACTATTATTCTTTGTTCAGAGTGATTTTAGCCTGTTTTGTTTGTTTAATTTCAATATACATGAAGGTATGGACAGCTATTTTGAGAGAATGAGAGACATTATGGCAGCCATTGTTGATTTTCCTATTGTCTGGTTTTGAAGGCATATAATGCCTTCATTACTCTGTTCTGATCAGTTCTATACTATTTTGTTCTGTATGAATTCATTGTGTGTGAAGATACGGACAACTATTTGGAAGAAAACAAGAGACAATGTGATAGACAGTGAAGAGCTCCGGTTGTCTTGCTTTGAAATCTTACACTGTTATCTTGTGATTTGTTTTGTTCTGTTTAATTTTACCTTCTTTAAAAACAAAAAAAATTTACAAAATCAACAATACCTTAATGCCTTTGTGTTTGAAATAGCTGCAGATAACTTCGCACATAGTAAAAATTAAATTAATAGAATAGAATAAAGATAAAAACAAAACAATGATTGCAATAAAGGATTTAAAAACAAGCCAATAGTGAATCTAAAATGGCTCCCATAATATACCTTGCTATCTTTGAAATAGCTGCTCCTGCCATCAGATTTGTCATAATCAAACAAAACAAAAGAGAATAAAACCCAACCTAACAAAACAATGGAAATGATACAGGACTTCCAAAACAAGACCATAGGGAATCAACAATGGCTGTAACCCTCAGAAGGACATCCCCCCTAGATGCCACGCTGAGCACCACTATCCTCTGGGCCCATGATCAGACCACTGGCCCTAGACCTGCAATGTTAGTGAAACACTAAAGCACCACAGGCATCCAATTGCATTTTACCTCCACAGCTATCAGCATAGCCTGTGTTTCTCCAGATCAGCCAGTAGCTTTCGGCAGGAGTGTGGTGCGGGGAGGTGGATATCGGTACTTGTTGTTTGCCCATGCACATGCCGGAAGGGGCTGGGATCTGCCTGTTCCAGTCCACCGGCAACCTGCACATGGCGCTGCTTCCCTGGCTGGTTTTGCTTTCTGGTGTGGCCTTCTTCTCTCTCCTTCCTCTCAGTCTTTAACTTTTGATTTTTATTAGTTATCACTGCTCTTAGTTAATACAATGTATCTAAAGGTAAACAAGGAAAAATAGCAGTTCCCCATTTCGTGCTGACTTTCTGCTCCTAGCGGCAGCTACCTGGGGATCTTCCTGCACTTCCTGCTTGGCTTATCTCTGGTGTTCTCAGTAATGCCTCTCCTTCCATTGCTGATACTTTGTTTTCTGTTGTAGAATTTGAAGTTTCAACTCTTTCTGAAACACACATACATATCTCTCCATCATACTTTTCCAAATATAGACAAATCTTAGTTTAGTTTTAGGTAATTCATGTTATTATAACAAAGCAGAACCAAGTTTCATATTAATATTGTGCTTCTTTTTCTCCCTTTTTCTACAAATTTTGTTCAGCTTTTTTCTTTTATTCTGTCTGTCTCATTCTCTATTTCTCTTTCTCTGTCTTTCTCTGTGCTCCTGCACACGTGTGCATGTCTGCGTGTGTGTGTGTGTGTGTGTGTATGTGCGTGTTCACATATGCTGGGCAAAGCTGACTGCACTGAACTGCATTTCTAGTCCCTGTTTTACTTTTTGTTGTTGTTCAGAGACAGGGTCTTGCTCACTCATTAAACTGTGCTCGAATTGTGATGTCTCATGCCTCTAGCTCCGTTGAGTGCTGGGATTGCAAGCATGTGCCCTGAACTCAGCCTTATATAATTTTTATGACCCTGAAGCTAATAATCTCAGTTTTGGTGTTGTTAGCTTTCCTCTTCTAACTGGGACCTGATCCAGAGATGCCATACTGGTATCTTCCTCCTCATTTGTCTTGCAGAACCCTTTCATTTGTTTCTGTTGGATTCTCTGCTTTCTCACTCCACAGTTTTCTTCTCTCTTTGCTTGCTCTCTGATATTGGTGGCATGTATCTTTCAGTAGCTTCCAGAAATAGGGTACATGGAAGTTAGTTCTGTTGAATTATTGATTTATATTTTATTGATCATTTGATTATATATGAAATTGAAAGTGTGAAATGATTTTTGTTGGATGACTGAATTATTTCTCCATTGTCTCCTCAAACTGAATGTTGATGTTCAGAAATTAGGTGACATCTAATTTTTAATGCAGTTATGTTTTATCTGAAGTTCACAGTGCTATAATTTGATATGTGCATTTTTTGACTTTTTTTAGGAATTTGGTATGCTACTTCAAAAGGGAAAATCATGCTTTCAGTCTTGAAAACTCTTAAATATATTTTCATACAGTTTTCCCCAAATGGAACTTTGTAGGGCTTGATAAAAGAGTTATATTTTATTTTGTTATAGGATGAATCTGTCAGAAATATAATGAGGTGTGATGAGATACATCCCATATATAAAACAAACCATGATACAAATAGTATTCGCCGTCATGTTTAAATATTTTTTACTCATAAAAGAATCATGGTAAATCCATAAGTTAGCAATTAACGTATAACTTTAGTTATCAAAATATCATGATTCGAAATTAAACAATAAGCAGAAATACTCTGTGGTAATTCAAAGTTGTTCTCCTCTGCTCCTTGGCTTCTTACTCAACTCCCAACATCTGCCAACCACTTTTGTTATAAGTACTCAGTTAGATAATTGTTACCAGAATAAGTTAGTAAGTAAGAAGTGCTCTCGTTTTCATAAGCTAAGAACCGAGTTTCACCCTGTTGTTTAAGAATTGATGTATCTTGAATATATTTCTATAGGCATAATTAGAGAACTTCATCACCTTTTATACCATTGCTTAGTATTCAATTTTATTCATGTAACACGACCTCTTTATCTCATCTCTTGTTTTGTGCTTCATTTTGTTTTTCTAAATGTGGGTGCTTAGCAAAGAATAACCTTGTATGCATGTCTCTGTGTAGGTGTGAAACTGTACCCTAAACATAAACATCCCATCTTGAAATTATTAGGTTAAAAAAGTTATATTTTTATAATCAGAGAGATACAGATTAATTTTGAAATATCTTTTCACTTAATAGATATGAGTTCTAGGGTCAAACTGATAAGGGCTTGACATCTGGGTTTTAGCACTGCTACCTAGTAAGATAAGTAATTTCATGTGTTTCACAGGGCCTGATCAGAGCTATTTCCTTTCAAAGAGGATTATAATCCAATATCTAGTGGATTGAAGGTATGAATATTCAATAGGGAGTCACTTTTCTTAAACTGTTTTTCTTTGAAATGAAATGAAAAAATGTAACTAGCTGAGGATCAAAGGTGAAGAGACCTTTCAAGGTGGGAGAGACTTGTGCACGTGTACATAGTGATGCACGTGATCCACTTGAGAAGACCTGGCTGAAGATGTGGGGAAAAAAAACCTTAAAGTGACTGAGGAGAAAGATAATAGGAAGTGAGGAAGAAATGAAGGAGTTTATGGAGCGTGGATGGTAGACAGACACCCTATACAGTGACATTTGGGAATGTAAAGATCAAAGGAAAGGGTAGCCGGGGAATTGGATCCAATGATACTGTTAGCAGAAGGGAACCAAGGGCATTTCTATTTGTTCACTTTGCATTTTTTCTCTCAAGTAGAAGGTAGGGTCATCTCCTGTGATTAAGGGAAAAAGAAGGTGTGAAAGGAGTAACTGGATCTTTAAGGAGAATGTGGAAGGTTTAACTTGTTACAATGAAAAATTGAATTGGTCAAAGAAAAGCACCATGATTACCGGGGAATGCTATGCCACCATTTGAGTTTGGCGACTCTGAATTTACAGTGGAATCAAGATGATGGTGGGACTTTGATAAAGCTTAGCTTCAGCAGGAATGCTATTCATTTAATTATCTAGGTGAGCAACAAGGGAAGATAGGAATCTCCAAGCACCTTTTTTAAAATATAATGAACCATGTGCCCTACGCTGAATGCAAAATGATATGAAGAAAGCAGTAGATTGGCAAAAATAGAGGGCCAAGTAGAATGGGAGCAGCGTAACAAGCCAAT
This sequence comes from Hydrochoerus hydrochaeris, assembly GCA_004027455.1. Lineage (NCBI taxonomy): Eukaryota > Metazoa > Chordata > Mammalia > Rodentia > Hydrochaeridae > Hydrochoerus > Hydrochoerus hydrochaeris. The sequence continues at coordinate 140,222 of PVLA01002206.1, read as the reverse complement.
ATGAAGGGGATGTTATAATAATGGATGTTTTCATAGTTGAGATTAGTGAACACAAACATTCACCGCCTTCCATAGCTCATAGTGCTAAGTGTGGGCTGGAGTCAAAGCTATGCATGCAATTGTTTCCCCCATTTATCCAGCCCCACAGTTCTGTTTAAGTCCAAAGTACAAGGTACACAGATCTTAAAAAAAAAAAAAAGGTAGAAAAGAGGCTCAAACCAGCTGTTTATTTCAAAGGTGTAAAATTGATCTACTTTTTTTAATCTGACAAACTGTATCTGTACCACAAAAACATTGCACTGGCTTTGAGGGTGATAAAAGTACAAGACAAATGAAATTTGACCTGATCAAATTGACCATTTCAGGGATGGCATTCAGAAACAGCCATAAATTGAATATCTGATTTGAAGACGCACAGTTCCCTTTCTTTAACCTCATCTTTGATGAGTTTGTGTTGTGAAATGGTACACAGGAAAAGTGGCACAGGGTGAGTAGATCTAGGTCATTGGATGTTTCTGGAACCAAATTATCTATTGATCAACTTGGATTATACAATTCTTTTGTAATCCTGTGATTCCAGTATGATAAGATAATGAGTCTCCAAAAGCAAGCCATTTTGCTAGAAGTTCTCTTGTTGACTGAAGAGTAAGAAAAACGGGAGAACAAATACATGCAGAAAGCTGAAGCCAAACAATAAACAAATAAAACAATGAAAAACATCTAGTTTATTATCTACATACATATGAAAGCACAGAAGAGGGCAGAATTTTAGCAGTCTGGTCTGAAAGATTAAAATAATTCAGAGTGATTTGTTGCAAGCTACATGACAGGTCAGCACATTTGAATCTCATTTAAATTCAACAACAATCATAAGAGGAGGTGTAAGCAGAATGTCTTCGGTTAGCTGTGCATGTCCTTTATGACAGTATGAAAATATTTTTTCTTGTACATAGATATAGGACTTACATTGTGCTGTTGCTAGCTGCGTGAAATTTTCCAGGAGACATGTAATGTCCCTATTGGACCTTCCTATATTATTTATTTATGTTCTTTCTAGTTTGTTGACCCTGTTAGAAAGCATGCCCAATGTTTGCTTGTTTAATTCCTAGAAAAGTGTCTGCAATATATGATTAGGAACTTAATAAATATTAGTCAAATGAATTAATGTTGAATAAATGTCCAAAGCCTGCATTCACCTTATAAGTAAATTCTACTTTTCCCAGAAAATATTTGATTGCAATTGTCTATGAAAGTCTATTCTTTCTGAACTGGCTTCACAGAGCAGTGATAGAAGGAGATTTTCTGGTAGAGCCAAATTAAGCTCTTGCACCACCTCTGTGAGTGTTATAAAATGCCCACCACCTGGGCCACTGCCAACAAACACGGTCGCTTGTCAGTGGGAAAGTTATACTTTAGGATGACACTTTTTGGAAATGTCTTCAAGTTAAAGAATCTGGAAGGAGAATACTCCAATAGCTATACAGACCAATTTTCCATTAACTGAATCATCAGTGAGAAAAACACCCAGGGCTTTTTCTTTAAATATGAAAGCAATAACAAATTGAGATTTCCATCATCGTGATTGCACAATATACCAGACAATTTAAGAGCATTACAAATAGTATGACTTAGGAAGAAGAGACTCTGGGTTTTTTTTCCTATTACTTTCTTTTCTTTTTCAATTCTCCACAGTGTAAAATATTGCATACTTACTCTTAATATGGGAAGCAAGCCTATTCTTGATCTTGTTCTTTATTTATGAATACCCTTTATAATACATAATATAGCTTTTTATTCTTTTGAAAAACTGGACAATGCACACTGGCAAATGGCTTTAAAAATCCAAGGAAATGGGAAAGAGTTGCAAGCTAATGGTTACTTTTCAAGCAGAGATAAAGGTTCTGGAGGACATAAAATTACTCTTCTCTATTTAAGAACACTTATGCTTTATGCTTACTCCTCATCTTCTGTTTGCAGTGATTCTGTGTTTGCCGAGGCACAGAATGCAGTGTCTGAGAAGGATTCAGATTTTTAAAAAGGTCATGATTAGATAGTTTTGATCTAGCATTACCCTTATCTTCTGCACTGTACTTGTATTACTGCACTTCCCCCAATTCACAAAAGCAAAATGTATAACTATATAGTTCTTGTATGGAGATAATGTGTTTTAACAGCAGGATTCACAGATGTTAGCTTATTATATATGCATATGTATCCCATGAATCAAAGAGTAAAACAGTTTCTATTGAATTATCTAAATAAATTTACAGGAGTTAGAAAAGTAGATTGATTTGTAGACATTCTTATCTTCATTAAAGCGTAATTTGTATACACTAAAAATGCCAATCATGCTTTCTGACATATAGTTTCCAGATGAAAAATATTAATGATCATATATCACTGCCCCTATATTTTACATATGCCTTTGAATCAGCCCTGTCCATGGCAACAATGGCTATTTTTCTCTGTCTAGAGTTTAGTTTCTTACAGAATGTCATCTAAATGAAATTTAAAAATATGCCGCATTATAAATCTAGATTCTTATATGTACCACATTTGAAATTTAACTATATACTTGTGTGGATCAGTAATTCATTTCTTTTGTTGCTGCACTATATTCTACTTCATAGATATACTACAGGTGTGTTTATTTTTGGTACTATTATTTTTAATTAATGTTTTTTATTAATTATGTTGAGTAACTATTCATATGCTTGTTTGCTTGCAATCTATTTACCTTTCTTGATGAAGTATTCAAATTATTCAAATTATTTTCAAATTATTCATTTAGTTATTGTCAATATTTTAGAATTCCATATACATTCTGAGTACAAGTTGTTTAGCATATATGTGATTTGTAAATACTTTCTCTTAATCTGTGTCTTAACTCTGCAATCTTGAACTGTCTTTCAACAGAAAACTTTTTAATCTTGATGAAAACCAATTATTTTTTTTCTTTCATGCATCATGCTTTTGATATATCTAAGAAAAGAATGTCACAAAAGTCTTCTCTTATGCTTCCTTATAACAAACTTTGTAGATTTAGGTTTTACACATGAAGTTAATTTTCAAAGAAAGAACAAGATAGTAGTCAAGTTTAATTTTTTACCTGTGTATGCCCAACTATGCTAGCCTTTTTCTATTTATTTGTCATTGTACCTCAGAGAAAAATCAATTGACCAGGTACATATGAGTCTATTTCTGGTCTTTCTATCAAATTTCATTAACCCATATGTCTTCCTTTCTCCAATACAGATAGCAATGATTGTTGTGCCTTTCTGGTATTTTGATATCAGGCAACATGAGTGTACCAGCTTTTTTCTTTTTCATGCTTATTTTGGCTTTTGTAGTTCTTCTTAACTGCCATAGACATTTTAGTATTAACTTGATATTTCAACTTTAAAATCTTCCTGGGATTTCAAACAAATTCATTTTGAGCTATTGATCAGTTTGGCATAAGCTGGCATCTTTTAATCATGTGTCTTAAAATTCACAATTAGGGACTTTCCATTTATTTAGGTCTTTTTGAATTTATATGAGTTTTTTCACTACTCACTTACTAATGGCTTTATTTTTCAAATTGAAAACAATCTATTTATTAGGGTCAAAACCAGAAAATAAAATGAATCCATTTTGGGGAACTCAGTGGACAGCAATATTTTTGAGGTTATGGCTTGTGCATTCAGTCTTTTAACATTTTTGTGTTTCTTAATAGGTAAAACAAAATATTTCATCCTTTGGAAAATCCACTGATAAGTAGTGGATTCTGTTAAAGAAAATGATCTGGATAAATCTCATGTCATTTTCTACTTCCACAGATAGTAAAGCCTGAAAAAAAAATGTAAAAATTGACAAATTCTTATTAATTTTATGTGAAAGAATCACAATGAATCTCTTTAAGAAAAAAGAAAAGATTCTGCATTATTTCAAACAAGTATCCATCCGCGTCTTCTGTAATAGCCACCTATCGTGTAATAGAGCAGTGAACTAGTTATTGTCATATGGATATTTTGAGAGTATGTTGAGATCAAATAAGTCAGTCTTCCTGTTTTTCACAAATTATTTGTGAAACATGTTACTCTGTTCTCCCTCTCCATTTCATTTAGCAGTAGTTTCAAGCCATGAAGTTTACATTTCCAGTTGGCATCATAAATTCATCCTAAATACCTAATCAAATCTGAGTTTGCTCCTAGAAGAACTATTTTTAAAAGATATTGTTTGAAAACAAATCAATTCGATTTTTCTTACAGATTCTGAAACACGCTTCATGACCCCTTAAGTCATCTACGTCATTCTTTGCCCGGAAGGAAAGAAGCAACCATCCAGCACTATAGCCTAGCTAGATCAAGGGCAGCAACACCCCCAAGATTCCTGTGGCAGGTGTGGCAGGCCTTGGAATAGCTCCTTTGCAGAGTTTAAAAATCATGTTTTCTTTACTGCTAAACCCTAAATACTTAGATAGTAAAAACAGCTATCAAAGAAGCACGTAAAAAAATATTTCAAAAAATTATTGTGATCTGCTTGCTATTAAAATCTACAAATAATTGTTAGCTTTTGCCTCTCCTTGGATTTCAATTAAAAAAAAAACTTTAAAGAATTTTAGATCTGAAACCATAAGACCCCTCGTATCACAGATAAAAATATTAAAAACCACATGAATCAATTAGTCCAAATTGCCACAGCTTACTAGCAGAACCATAACTAAACTTGCATTTTTTGGTTCAAAGTTCTTTCCTTAAATATTACTTAAGTGTTAATATAGTTTGTTATAAACTTAAAACTAATTTTTTAAATGAATTTAATAAATGTGGAATCTATATGCAATAGCAATCCTCTGTCTTTTCTTTTTCTGCTACTTCTTATCAATATTCCCTTCAACTGACTGTATTGGTTTTTACTATAATATTTTGATATAAAGCATGTTACATACATAGGTGCACTGTCTGAGTTATTTAGAAAGGTCTGAGATGGTTCATTTGGATAAGATAGCACAACTATGTAAATCTTATGTGATATATTATCATTCTGTGGTCTGTCTCATAGATCATAATATAAGAAATAGTTTTTTGGTAACTGTATATGTAACCATTTGAAACTGATCAAATTACAACCTAGGTGGTTTTTACTGTAACTGGAAACTCCCTAAATCTTATACTTTTCCCATACCTTCCAAAGGAGCCATCACCAAACTCCTTTCCTTGAAACACTAATGTTTTGAGAATTTAATGAGTGTTTTTATTGAATAAAAGCAAGTTATAATCAATAAATTTGAGTGATTTTAGAATAAACAAAGAATGCACAGAATCTTTACAGAGGACTTTTCAGAACCTCTGCTAGTCTCTTCGTCTAGCAAGCTGTGCACCATTCTGGTGGCATGAGATACGCAGTAAGGAAACAACAATCACTGATTGGTGATTGTACTCTAGTAGGAAAAGATAGGCATTAAGAAATAAACACAGAAAACATAGCAGGGGAACAGGTTGTGAGTTTGATCCCCAGTACAAAAATAAAAAGAAATAAACACAAAGAGTAAAATACAGTACATGTTGCATTAGGAAATGATAAATGATACAGAAAAAGGAAAAAGGTAGAGTAGGGAAAGGGGATTGGGTAAGGCTAGAGGTGAACAGAATGAAACCTTACAGGCCAATGGGATAGTATTGATGGAGAATGTGACAGATGATGAAGACCTTGGGAACAAGGATTAACCGTGAGAATAAAGGGTAAGGGCAGAGCCTGTCCAGTTTTTGAGGTAGGATTTACTGGACTGTTCGAGAGACACAAAGAGAGTGCATGTCTCTGTGACTAAAGAGACTCTGAAGATGACATGAAGTGTTTAATTAGGCAAAGAGTGCTTGTGGTCAGACTTGTGTCGAGACTGGGTTTTGTACACCATCACAGGGACTTTGACTTTAATCCAAGTGACACGGGAGAATGACAGGGTTTTTGAGCAAAGGAGTGATATTATAATTTAACTTTACACCAGGAAAGTCAGTGTGGCTGCTTTTTTGAGCTGCTCTGTATTATAGGGGAGAAAGAGTAGAAGTTGAAAGACTTTAAAGTTAGCATGGCTGATCCAGGTAGAAGGTTGGTGGCTAATTCTACAATGAGAAGTGAACAGTGTTAAGTGGCCAGATAGGGATCTTTCCCACAATAGAGGTGACAAGATTTTTTGATAGTTTGGGTGTGTGGTAGAGGAGAGAATGAAAAATGTCAAGGTTGACTCCAAATTCTGTGGCCTGAGCGACTGGAAAGATGGAGTTGCCATTTATAGAAATGGTGAAGATAGGATTGAATGCATATTAATTAAACACTGAGTGTTTTTAATTTTAGATGCACTAAACTGAAGGTGTCTACTAGATATCCCAGCAGAGTTGTAAAGAGCATAGATGGATATGAAAATCAGCTGATTGGGGTTCAGTTTTTGCCTTTGCAACTTGCTGGATGGTTTTGTTGCTTTGAAATGTATTTTAACTGTTTGCACTGCTAACTGCAAATTTTACAATTATAATAATATGGTCTACTTCATAGATTTATGAAGTTAAAATACCATAATATAGTACATCATGTATGCTGATTTATAATATTGATAAATGTTCTCTCCATATGGATGTAGGGCTTCAAATATGTTAATTATTAGGTAATTTCAGATATTATTTTCATTTGAGTGCAGAATTTGAAAGAGAAGCCTAGCTGTCAATAAAAATTTTAGCAATCAATAGCTTCTTGATATTACTCATAACCATAGGACTGAATCACCAATGTCACGTGAAGATATAGATATTACAAATGGTATATACTTCATTTTTAAAACTTCTTTGTTGTCAAGACTTTTATTTCTATTAAAGAAATAAATCTCTTCTTCATCTAGTGTTTTATAGAATCACAAAATTATTTTTGTACTTTTATAAAACTATAAAAATTTCACTTCAAAAATGAGGAAAGAAACATTATCATATGTATATTCCTCAGGAAAGTCAACTAAGCATCTGTTGGGAAGAATCTCAAAGATTTTTATGTCTGGAGGCAAAGACAACAGATAGAAATCAATGGACACACATTGGTGGAGACACGTAGCTATGCAGTAGACGTGTCAGTTTTCGGCACATATTCCTGTGTGTCACAGATGCACGTAGGATTCAAAGCCATAGCTATACTGTCTCCAGCAGATGGGAAGCTATGCAAATGAATTTTGGATTATCAGCAATTAGCAACAATTCTCATATTGGTCCCAACTAGATGCTTAAATTTTGTGATGAGTGGGAAAGAATGAAAAGCTGCTCTGCTGTATGGTGCTATCACTGTCTGCTTTCTTTTCTTCTCAGACCCTTCCCACCAGTTGTTTTCAGAGTGTCCTGAGGTTTTCCTGAACAGAAGTGATTGTTTTTCTTTGTGTATGGGGAGAGTACTGATCTACAGTAAGAAGTTGATAATTTAAAATTTCTCAGTCTTGCTAGTTAGATTAGCAGTGATCCTTTTATTTAATCACACCTGTTTTAACTCATGGCCAGATACCAGATTTAACAAACACTGGCACAAGCTAAGGGTTTGGCCATTGACCATCAACTAAAACGAAGTTACAGTGTCCCAGAAAATCCCCATCTTCTTGTTAGAACTGTGTACTTACACATATCTTGCAGTGGCTTAAGTTATATGAATTTTTTACAGAATCCAGGATTTTCCATTAGAGTACCTATCAAATTGCTAAGAGATATTGAATTCTATAATCCTGTCAAGAAATGTATCCAGATGGAAATGTCAAAGTTTTACTAATTTTTCTTCTCTGTCAGTGTTTTACTAAGCATTTCGTATGCATTATTCACTTGATTCTCGGAAAGTGACACTGTTCCATTTTCTTGATTATCCCATTTTCTTGATTAAGAAGCTGAACACTTCAGCAATTAATAGAATTGCGTAGGATCAGAGAGCTAAGCAAGAGCTTGATATACTTCCAGGGTTATCCTGCCTCAGAGCCTATACTTACAGCAAACAAATTCTACAACCTACCATTTTAGGTCAGGGGCCCAAAAATACTACCCTCAGTCAAATTGGCATGTTTAATTACTGATTTTTTTTTTCTCTTGCAAGAAAGACATATGTGCAGAGCATTTTGCCATCAGATGCCTTTTCCTCCTGAAGAGGTTCTGTTAGGGTGTTCACCTGTGTGTTACAAAGTACTCCTTGATTGCACAAGAGTTCCTGACAATTCCTTCTTTTCTCTGTTTGTTCCTTTAGGAAGTCATTCTATTTTGCCATGCACTGAGAAGCTTGGAGGCTGCAGGTATAGGCTTCATTATTGAAGGTTTTCTTTGTGAAACAATGTTGGACCTTGTCTTGCAGAGACACATAGAACACACCACACGTACATGTTTCCATGCATCTACGTCATTACTTACATACATTCTAAACACACATATCCATAACGTATGTACATCATTCATAGTATGTACATAACTTGACGAATGTTTACATGAGTAAACTAACATTACTATAGCCTGTGTCAAGTTATAAGACGCTTCCATCTCTCCCAGGAAGTTCCTTCATTCCTTTCTAGTTCAGAGCAAATATCACCCCTCCATTATCCCTGCATCTCCATTGATGCGTTAGATATTCTAGGGAGCACTTTAGTCCCCTGTCTTTATGTGGACATAGGCACTCATGTCTCCTGTGTGTTTTAGCTTTGTGTGCAATGGTTCGCAAATAGAATCTGGGTTATAAGTGCGAGTAGTGATTTGAAATTTTGTGCAGAGTAGGGGACAGCAAATCAAATGATTGCAATGAGTTGAAATAATCCTCTGATTGGAGCAAGAGGAATTGACTTACTCAGCCTGGAGGATCCAGCTAAGAGATGATTTCCTAATTCCCCTGAAGTATATAAAGGGTGATTTTAAGGAAGAAAGGAGCACACTATCAATTTATACAAAGTACAAGATGAGAAAAAATGGGATTAAACTTCAACAAAAGAGTGCTTAGGCAGAGTATTATCATAATTAACATAGAAATAGGTTCCTGTCCCCAGGGTGTTTTCAAACATGTAAAGCTCTCTCCTTGGGTAAAATGTAGAAAGGTTTGAAAGCAAACTGTTCTTGCTATCTCATGAGTCCTTTTTATTCTTCAATTGTTTTCTTGGAGGATGCAGTTTCCTTACTAATATATTTTATGTCCAGGGTGACTACATATGTATGAAGTCGGAATACTTTATTCAGCACAACTGCTCAAACGGGTAGAATGCCAGCAAAGAGGCTTCCACCAGAGGGAAACTTCAGTGTGAGATCGTACTATTTATGAGTCACATTTCTGGGACAATCCAGTAATACCCAGAGCCTTGTGACACTCTGCAGCTAATGAGGACTCTGCTTCAAGCATGGCGAAACAGCTTGTATTTGATCATCCTTACTACAGATAATAAACAAAAATTCTGAACAAAATATAACAAATAACTATCTGACGAATAGTGGACAGAGACCTAAACCAGGCATTCTGAAGAGACATCCATACAAGAGGAGAGGAAAGGAATGGCTCTAAGTTAATTTTTCATTTTCATGGGTTTTGGCCTGGGGAAAAGCTTTAAGGCTGGGGACTTAAAGCTTCTGAAAATCCTTTGCTTTTATTTGGGACAGAGACCTCTAATCTCCATATGGTTTCCTGAAAGCAGGACAAAAAGAACATTTTTATTTGCCCTAAGAACACTTGGAGACACTAGGCTTAGCTTTTATTTTCATGTGATTGGCTACTGGTTACTATGTCAGTAATGTAAAAAACTAACAAATGTACACTCCCAGGAGTGGGCCCACATAGGATCACTGTTGGCACATGTGATATATCTGCAAGAATTAGAAAATGATATATCTGTTTTGAAAAAGAAAATGGTTCACCTAGAGAATTCTGAAACTGTAAAAAGATGTCCAGGGCCACCACATGGGACATTTGGGAACATTGCTCTCACATTAGTGTTGATGAAAAACAGCCCTGGCACCATGCTGGTAGTAACCCATTCAGTTTGGGGTGATGCCATTGGAGGGTCCCTTACTCCAAGAGGCCACTGCCCCATGCCAGAGTGCATGGCTTTGTGAGCAGAGGCAAAACTTGCCCATCATCCCTGTACTGGATATTCCTGAGGGATGTAAATGGCCGCCTTGGGCAGTCTGTTTTTTCACGGCTAAGGAGATTTCCTCTTTCATTTGTACCTTCTCAGCTTGTAAAAGCCCATTCTTGGATCATTACTGTTTTTCTCTGCTACTCATTGGACTGAAGGAAAGGCATCTAATTAAGGCAGTAACTTGGAACACTCTTCAATGCCAAAGTTAGTTTTCAAGGGAAAAGCGGTTTGAAAACACACTTCAAGCTACATGTGTATAATTTTCATAGTACAGTGTAAAGTCCTCGGACAATAATTCTGATAATCTAATGGGCCATCTTTTAAAATATTTTTATTTAAACTCTACTTCTGAAGATTATTTTTGTTTTGCCATGAAATGGCTTATGTCTCTATCCATGCACATCCTTTGCTAGAAAATGCAGATATTATATGTATATTGTCAGATTTTAAGGATAATCGTTTCCTTCTGGGTTGTGGGAGCTCATTATGGTTTATATCTAGATACCCCACCAAAGCCTCATACACTCATAGCTGGTGCTTTGGGGAAATTTTTTTGATCATGAGATATGATGCACATGAGTGAATCAGTCTGATGATGAGTTTCTAGCCAAACATGATTGGGGACGTGAAGCCTGAATGGAGGAGGTGAATCACTCAGGGCATAAATTAGAAGGGTCTCTCCCTCTGTTGAAACTCCCAACCTATGATATATCCAGTATGAGTGTTTGTTCTTTAAAGTAGAAGAATGAATTTTAGGAACAATGGAGGTTAAAAGCAGAATATATTTATTGAGAGAAAGAGCTCCTGTCTGAGAGAGAGACAGAAGGGGGTCCCGAGTGGTTTGCCAAAGACTTGTCTTTTCTAGGGACTTTTAGAGAGCAAAACCACAAAGTGAAGCAGGTCTAGGGTGGGAAAAACATGGGAACTCACAAAGTGGATGCGGGTGGGACAAAATTATGGTCAACCAATTAGATTAATTGCACAGGTAATATTGATTAAATAGGGAGAAAGTGGGGAAGCAAGACATGTAGCAGGTGGGCATTCATAAAGAGCAGTGACTCTTCCTGTCGGGGGTTGCTGACTCCTGGCTTCCTCAGGGTGGTTGAGATTTATGTAGAGTATCAATCCCTGATGCTTATCCTTAGGAAGGATGTGGGTACATTTAATTTATCTTTTGCCTTGAGGTCTGGCCCAAAGAGGAGGTGTCTGTCCTTCTGCAAGGTATCTGGCCTTCTGCACTGGCTCCTTTGAGGGCCCAGCCCTGTCTGACTGCCTCTAATACTTCTGTCTAACTCAGCTGCCTGTAATACTGTCTTCTCCCTTGGTCTCTCTCTCTCTGCCTTCTGCCACCATGCCATGAGTTCCTTCTCCTCTTCCATGTTCTTCTGCTGTGCCTTGAAACCAGTAGACTGTGGACTGAAATGTCTACAAACTGTGAGCCAAAATAAATCTCTCCCCCCTTTACTTTGTACACAGTGGTGTAGTAACTGAGATAGAACCAATGGCAAAGACTCACTTCAGCCAATCCTTCCAGGATATAACAAATACTGTATTACTTTTCTACTGTCAAAACAAATTGTCACAAATGTAGCATCTAAAAACAGAATGAATATATTGTCTTACAGGTCTATAGGTAAGAATTATATGTTTTGTAACTAATTGATAAGTGTCTTGCCAAACTGAAATCGAGGTACAGCATTTGCAGAGTGCTATTGCAGAGTGCTGGGAATTTGAGTTCCTGCTCATTTGAATTGTCAGGAGAATTCAGTAGCTTGCATTGTGGGACTGAAGTCTCTATTTTCCTATTAGTTATCAGTGGCGAATGAGTCAGGTTTCTTGGGATCGCCACACTCCCTGGCTCAGGCCTCCTTTAAAACCTGCAGGGTATGTTGGGTCCTTTTTAAGACCTGTTTTTGATTCACTCTTCTACTCTTAGGGATTTGTGAGATTAGATTGGGCCTCAGTAAATAGTATATGTGTATAGTCTCATTTCATGGTCCTTAACCTTAATTGTATCAGCAAATGTCCTTCTGCCTTACAATGTAACATATTTACAAGTTCTTTAAATTAAGATCTGAACATCTGTAAGAGGCCTATCATGATGTTCATCTATTCTGTGCTAATTGTGGTCTTAAAGTAATTATTTGTAAACATTTAATGAACCCTTAGCAATAAAGAATATAGAAATGAATAAACTATAACCTTACTTACTAGATACTTATAATAAAAACCACCAGATTCCTATTTGCAGATATTTTCAAAATTTATCATAAATGTCAACTCCTTAAAAAAAATAGAGCTAATGGCTCCTATCACTTGATTTCCAGTGGTACATTTTCCATGTGATATAAGGTAACACTCAGCACATACTTCTAAAATTGTTAAGCATTAGACAATAGATTTTTAGACATTTTGTAAAATTAGTGACTAAAAGAAATAGGACCTACACATTCATGGATTTAGATTGGAGTGGAGGCAATTCATTTTCAAGTGAGGTAAATTCATTTTATTGCTGAATTTTCAGTGAACACATGAATGCATGAAGCTGAGTAGATAAGTTGACAGCAGATCTTTCTATTGGCTTGTTGGGCTGTCTGAATCTTACCTCATAGCTAGTGAAGAACCAGTGAAGATTAATAAGCAGAAGTGAATTAATAAGATGGATACACTGTATTAGTTAGATTAATACACTGAATTGTAGGGGGGAAAATGAGCTACTGGTGAAGAAAGATTGTTACCAAGACAGTGATGGTTGGAACAGTGAGGTCCCAAGAGACATTTATACGGCTAATTTGCAAAAGGGAAATGAGTGTGGTGTATCAGAGTCTGATAGCAAAGTGCGTACATTTACAATCTATGAGACATTTGCAAATAGATTATAGTTACTCTGTTTAAATTAGACTTGTGGTTAATGAGAAACGTATTTTTTTCTGTTAACATATTAAAATAGGCACACATAAAGACACCTCAAATGATTCTGGCATTTTGTTTCATGCAACTCACCTAGCCAGTAAAATATTGAGCATCTGTTGAACATATAATATCACTCAGCATTCAAACAGGGAATTTATATAATTATTCTATTTGAAAGCAATAGACTTTATATACAGAGGCATCAGAACTGAAAACCTGACATAAGAAATTGAACAGTTGAAATGCTACCAAGAACACATCAGAGGCAACCTACACAAAAAGTCTTAGTATGAATGATCCCTCCTTTGAGGAATTTACTTTTGTTCTTTCTTGTTTAACTGGGGAGAAAAAAAATCCTGTCTGTAATAATGCTGAGAAAAAAATGAGGACAGAGAATTGTTTTAGAAGCCCTATTTGCATTGTGTTTGTGGGACTTTCAACTAGTTGGTGGCTAGAATTTATACACTGTATCTGAGTACACTGTTTCCTTTAATGCATTTTCAGTAATGGCCCTCTTGAAACTGTCTGGCCAGTATACTGCGGATGAGAAACCTTTGATTAGGAGAAGCTCCTACAGGAGAAAGATCTAGTGGCATCCAGAAAGCCCACTGGAATCTTTGAAAGGGTTTCCTACCCTTCTACTGGTTAGTTCAAAATTTCATCATACTGACATAGTTATTATAAATCATATCAAGAAAGTAAGCAATCAAGTTAATTTCATATTTGATGAAACAATTACACACACACACACACACAGAAGCTCAAGCATTGCTTCTTAATATGGTTGTATAACTGGGAAACAAAAAGTAAGAAGCACGAAATGTTGTTTCCATTATTGTAAATTTAAGAAGTGCTTGGGGCAATAGCCAGATGATGAGAAATTTTAGTCAACCATCAGTGGTGTTATGTCTACACTAACACAATTGCAGGATATGAGAGGTAGGATTTTATCATTTTGTAGATAAAAGAATATGCTGGATGCAGTGCCTGACATGCATAATTTAAAGGAGGAAAAGATTAATTCACTCGTGGTTTGGGGAATTAAATCATAGTCAACTGCCATCAAGGCAAGAATATCCTGACAGAAGGCCATGATATGACAATGTAGCTTAGCTTGTGATGGGCAGAGCAGAAGGACAGTTCAGGAATGTAGAAGGGATCTTATATAGTACTGAAAGCCACACTTCTATGGCTGTCCAGATACACTCAGGAGTGTGCTCTACTAATATGTTAGGCATTTCTTAATCTAATGAATTTAGCATATCAAGAATAATGGTCATGCACACACACACACACAATATATATATATATATATATATATATATATATATATATATATCAGAAAAACCAGATGCAAATCACAATGCTGAGATTTCACCTCACCCCAGAAAGAATGGCTAGTATTAAGTATTAAGAAATCAACCAACAAAAAATTCTGGAGGGGCTGTGGGGAAAAAGGAACCTTTCTCCGTTCGTAGGAATGCAGATTGGTGCACCCCTAAGGAAATCAGTGTGGAGAGTCCCCAAAAAACTAGGATTGGAAGTCCCATTCAATCCAGCTATTCCACTTCTGAGTATCTTTCCAAAAGAATTAAAAACATCATACCACAGCAATATATGTGCACCTATGTTTATAGCAGCATAATTTGTAATATCTAGATCTTGGAAACAATCTAAATGCCCATTGACTGAGGAATCAATAAAGAAGATATGGTATTTCTATATAATGGAATGCTATTCAGCAATAAAAAATGATGAAATGGACATTTTTGTAGGTAAATGGATGTGCCTTGAGAACATACTTATTAGTGAAATAAATATGTCATACATGTACAAACATCATGTTGTTTCATTAGTGTAATAAGAAAAAATTTCCATTTTGTCCCAGAGAGGATGAGTTCAGCCAAGTAACAACTCAGGCCACACCTGCCTTTACTTTAACTAACCCACTGTGAGCCATTTTGAGTGGACTTTTGGGTGTCTTAAGAAAATTTTGATGTGCTATAAGGTTTGGGTTTTTTGCATGTGGATATCCAATTGTTCCAGTATATTTATTGAGGGTAAATTCCTTTCTCCACTTAATTGCTTTTGCATCTTTGCCAGAAATAAATTGTCAATTGTTATGTGGGTATCTATTTTGGGACCTTATATTGGTACTTTGGTGGTTTGTCTATCTTTGTATCAATGCCATTTTGTCATGATTGATGTAATTTTGTGTAAATTGTTGGATTGGGGAGAGTAGGAACTCTAATTTTGTTCCTTTATCAAAGTTGTTTAGAGCATTACAAGTCTTTTCTATTTTTACAGAAATTTATGAATCAAAATGTTAATCTTTATGAAAAATGATGTTGGCAGTTTGATAAAGGATTTTTTTTTGATCTTTATTATTTACTTCTAAAAAAATAAATGTAGAAAAGAAATCTCGTTTTGGTTTTAAAAACTATGAGGCCTTGTGAGATTATTTCAAATTATCCTTAGGTTATGGAGACACTATTTTCAGCACCTTGTCCTATGAACAAAATGGTTCTGGAAACTGTCAATCATGAAGTTATGAAATTTTAGAACTGGAGAGGGGTTTGTATAATCCCATCATCAACATAGGCATGTTGAGTATTTGAGAATTTTCCCAGTCCATATAGCTGAATAATGTCAAAGCTGAACTAGAAGCCAAATACCTTGTCCTTTTTAAAAGATACTAATTCAACACTTTACTGCTTATTCAATTTTTACGTGGTGCTCATGTTTTAAGGTGATAGATGATATGGAATTCCAGTAACTTCAGGCTCAGAACTGAGAATTCAAGGATACACTGTGTTTGTCTCTCTCTTAATCTCTCTCTCTCTCTCTGTGTGTGTCTCTTTGTGTGTGTGTGTCTCTGTCTGTCCATCTGTCTGTCTCTCTATTGATATTCTGAATATTATGTCAGGTTGGGAAGCTTTATTCAAATATTCTGCATATCAAAGTTTTATTCCTTCTTAATAACAAAACACCTGGCATTTTGCTTATCATATGAAGATATTAACTAATTTTTTAAAGAATTAGAGATCCTTGAGGGAAAATTCTTGTGTTCTGAAATGAAATATTTAATATTTTATAAATGCTTTATCAATTGTTTGATCATAATGCTTTGAGGAAGATACTCAAAATAAATAAAATCAAAAGACTGAAAAGCAGACAATTTTCACAAATTAAAAAATGAGGAAATTGAAGTTTTAGTCATTTTTCGAGCTTTGCCTAAAGCTGATTGTTTTTGAATTAATCATGAGATTGTAATATTTTAAACACATAAGAAGTGATTTAAAAAGTATTAAAAATCAAACTAATTTCACCAAGACAATATTTATTTATCTTGCTTTTTCTAAGCCTTCAACTATTACAACTTTCTTGAATTTTTAAAGGCATATTTTCTAAGAACATTGATGATGATTGAAGAAGTGATATCACATGATGAATTTATATAATTACAAGTCAAATATAATGCACTGAAAGAAATTTTGTTGAATTATTGTTTGCTATAATTTCCAGAGAAAAATATTGAGTTCTAAATAGGTTACAAGCTACTTAAATAAAAGCACCATCTTATTTAATCTTGTTCCTCTCAAGCCTTTTACATAGAATACTCAGCAGTTGCTATCCAGAATTATAATTGGACTATAGTTCAACTGCAGTAATTGAAAAGAATATTTGTCTACATTCCTGCCAATTTTTCCACTGCAATCAATTGAACCAACCCCTTTTCTATAGATTGCATACACTGGTAAACCAGTTTATGTTTTTGAAGTTAAATATATATTATCTGGCTATTGTATGAGTTGAATTATACAAACTGACAATCAAGTTTTTTTGATGAATTAAAAAATACAAGAAAGAATTTTATAGAGATAAATGTAAACTATTTTTAAAAACATGTGAGTTCATTATAGAATTTGCTTTAATTTTGATGAGTGTTTAACGACCATGTTATATGTGTTATTTCCCAGACACTATTATTTTTGAAAAAAAAAAAGAGAAAGAAATATTTACTCCTTTTCTCATATTTTCTTAAAGGATAAGACAGAAATGAATTCACTTTTTAACTCATCTTTATTCTCTTTCATGACTGTAATCAAGAAGAGTATGATGACTAAAATTCATCACAGAAAAGTATGTTCTGTGGAGCCTTTAAGTTACACTTGAAAGTTTAGGAATTTTAGACTGAAACAGATATTAACTCAAATGATAAATCAGCACATAGTTACTTGGAAAGCTATTATACCTTATAAGATTTTCTGATTCTCTATTACTTCAAATGAAAAAAGAAACATTTTTGTGAACATGATGAGAAAAGAAGAACAAGCATATCCAGTGTATTGTCTGACATAAATATTTGCTTGTTACATAAGACATTTATGTCCTCCAGTTTGCTGATGATGCTTATTTCAAATGAATGATTGCACGTAGAGGAATTCACTCTCTATTATCATTTAAATATGGAAGTTTCTGTCATTTTTTACTTATACTCTATTCTCAGTATTCTCTAAAGAGTTATTGGCAATAGAAATTGGCTACATTTGCTTATTTGAGGTAAGTAATACACTCATTTTCTTCTTTTACTTTACTTTTAGTTTCTCTGCATTTGAAGAGAGCAACTCACCTTGAACACAAAGTTTTATAAAGCACTGTTCATTTTTTTGCACACATCTGCACAATGGTTACTCTCAGTTTAAATGCAAAAGAGATTTCTCTGACTTAATGAGTTAAAGGAGGACAGCAGTTGGCAAGAGTTGTTTGGAACTGTGTTTTTAAAGCCAAATGCCACTACCTTACTTAGCATCACCCATGACTGGATCCAAGAAATAGCATATAACTGCTGATCAGATGCATCAGAAAGGGCACACCTATGTCATAATCCTGCCAAGTGAAGTTTATTTTATATCCGGACTCAAAGAAACAATTACACAAATCCCTCCTGAAGACTATTTTAACTGGTGTAGGATTTGAAAAAGAAAAAAAAATTCAAGATAATGAAATTAAAAGGAAGGTTTATTTTAGATTAAAGAAAGCTTAAAATAAATGAGAACTCAACTGTCTCCCATTAGATGCTAGATTTTTGTTAATGCTATAAGAAGCATAAAAAGCATTACTAGAAAAACTTGAATAGGGACTGTACATGAGATACTACCATAACGTTATTGTCAAAATTTTTGAAAATAATGTAGAAGTTTGACAGAAGGATGTCCTTGTTTTAGAAGAGACATGTTGAATAATCAATAGTGTGTCATATCTGCCTCTTACTTTTCAGGAAAAAAAATATTTTTTTTAGATGGAGCAAAATATTAAAACTAGTGAGTTAAAGGAAAATATGGCTATTTATGGTTTTTGTCCCTATGATATTTACAAATAATTGTGTTTTCAATATAAAATGCTGGTGAATTAAATAAATATTATTTTTATGTTAGTATATGAATACATCTTGAGAAAGGAAAAGCATGACAGAAATCTGGCTGAGAATAGCTTTGTCTTAAGTATCTATCTAGTTGTTCTACTGAACATCACAGTTGTCATTTATTCTATTCTTACCATGACATTCTGTACAACAATCCTCTCTTCTCTGCCTTCAAAATACCTGCTATCTGTTAAATTGCTCTTTCCCTATAACTACCATATTCTCCAGTCACCGCCAGTATAGTCAGCTGCCCTTATAGGTGGCTCTTCTGCGAATTTTAATCTCTGGGCTCCTGTTCTCCAAGTCACCAAATCACCGTCATAATTGATTCTGTTTAAATGATAAACTAAAACATGCTCCCCGCTTCTGCTCAAATGTCTCCCATGGTTTTCTATCCCACGTAGAAAAGTAAAATTCAAACTCTGAGCACCATGATTCCTACCATAGCTCCACCTTTTCTTCTAAGCTTTCTTCTCTTTATCTCTTTTTTGCTTAATTATTCTAAATTCTTTCCTACACCAAGGAATGTGAAAGTTGTGAAAGTTTCTCTGCCTTCCTGAAAGTCTTCTTTCCTCATTTCTTTCTGATCCTTTCTTGTCCTTCACATAGTTAACTCAGTGGAGCTGTGTCATTTAAGGATACACAATGAATTCAAAAAATCTATGCTAATTACTAAAAATGAAACAAAACAAAGTGTTGGTCACCACCAGGAAGTGGCTGTCATCCCAGGTGGATGGAAAAAGTCAAGGTCCATGAGACCTGGGTGAAAGTCCGCTGGTGGAATCTGAAACACAGAATCTCCCTTCTGATGGATAAGCTTCCAAGAGCAGAGCAGAAGAAAAATAGACCAAACTTTTTCCTTCTGTTTCAAGTGATTGGCCACAAAGAGTTTAGGCAAAGACAACCACCACAAGCACTTTAAACCCAGGCTGTGCTGTCAATCACCTTCAGAAAAGGTGGGGGATGGGAAGAAGCAGCAGTCGGGCAAGGTGAGCCAGGACCACCTGCCCAGGGTGTTGTCATTGCACATGAACAATATAAATCCATTCAGAAATCTTTCTTCTCCATCAGTGCAATTCTTTTTATGTTTAGGATGATCATGCCAAAATGTCTGATCATTGGACAAAAAGAATGCAGTATTTATTTGTTTGTTTGATTTAAAGATAATAAAACCAAACAAAACACAACAGAATAAAGCTAATCAGAATAGAACAATGAAAGTGATACAGGACTTCAAAGCAAAATAGGAAATCAACAATGGGTGCCAGAATGTCTCTTGTTTTCTTCAAAATAACTGTTCATACCATCAGACATAATAAAACCAAAGGAAAACAAAACAAAACGAATAAAAAGAAAATAAAGGAACTATTATATGACTTCAAAACAAGATAATAAGAAATCAACAGTGGCAATCAAAATACATTCTATTGTCTTCAAAATAGCTGCCCATACCATCAGACACAGTAAAAGCAAACAGAACAAGGTAAAATAAAACCAAAACTAACAAAACTATGACAATAATACAGGAATTCAAAACATGATAAGAAATTAATAGTAGTTATCACCTTCACTTTTTAGGGATTTCCTCCTCTATCACTTTCATAATGTATATTGTACATTCTGGATCCTACTAACTCCTTCAATTTTTACACTAGGAGACAACATGATGTTCACCCATATGAGTCCAAACCATTTCACCCATGAGCATGATCTTAAATTGCATCCATTTACCTACAAGAGCTTTGTGATTATCCTTCTTTATAGCTGAGTAGCTTTCCATTGTATGAAAATACCGTATCTTTCTCATCCATTCTGCAGTTGATAGGAAAGCTACCCATGCTTTTTCTGGTTTCCTCTCAAATGGAACATTGTTTTCTCTCCTTTAACTTTAAGTGTATGAATTTCCTTTAGAGAGAAATGTGTTTCATGTACACGTAATACTGATGGATTTTGTTTCTTGATTCACTTTTCTGTGTTTCTTTTTATTGGTGAATTCAGGCCATCTAATGTTTACAACCAGCATGCATTGGCTCATCTCTGTCATACTATCCTACTGTTTTTGGCTCCCCACTTTTCCCCTTTGTTCCATTGCCTGCCTTGCTTGGTGACACCCCTCTGCTGCTATTCCTGGAACTGTGGTCATCTTTATCTCTCTAGAATACCTTTGGTGCTCTTTGTAGGGTTGGTTTGAGTGGTCATGAATTCCTTTAGTTGTTATTTATCATGGAAGTATCCTATTTTTCCATTAGTTTTGAAAGATAGTTTTGTAGGATACATCAGTCTGGATTGGAAGTTGTTTTCTTTAAGGATTTTAAACATTTCACTCCAAGCTCTTCTTGACTTGATGGTTTGTGTTGAGAAGTCTGTCATGATTCTGTTTCTTTTCTCCAATAGCCTTTAACATTCTGTTCTTGCACTGAATTTCTAGGATCTTGACTACTATATGTTTGAGTATAGATTTATTTTGGTTATAGTTTGGTAAGTTATCTGCTTTTATTTCTGTAAATAGTCTCTGTCATTTGGGTTGACTCCTGTTTTTTTCATTGATGTCTATCACTGTTAAATTATTTTTCTTTGCATTGTCTTGCAGCCATTGAATTGTTATTTCCTGGTTCCTTGTTATTTTTAAGAGATCTTTTCTTTTATGATCTCTAGTTGCATTTCTATCTTCAAGGTCTGAAAGTTTATCTTCAGTCTCTTTCAAGCAGTTTTGCCAGCTTTTGATGGAGTTTTAAATTTTTTGGATATCTCTTTGAATCTATTTCATGCACTGTAATATCTTCTTATATTGCTCATTCAAGGTTTCCATCATTTTCCCATGCTCTTCTTTTTTTTAATCTATGTCTTCTTTAGGCATTCTCAGCAATTTTTTTATTATGTTTGTGATTTCTTCTTTAACCTGAGATATTATTTCTGATGTTGTTTCTTAAAGTTGTTACTTTACTTCAGTTTCTATCCTCGTAGAGATTTGAGGTGTGTGACTTCCATTTTTTTCCATGTTGATATCTCCCAGACTTGTTCTGTGTGGGCTGGAGGTTTGAGGTTGCCTTTTGCTCCCTTGTCTTGACATTCTCCTGGGATCCTCCAAATAAACTGGTTCCCAGGCACTTCCCACATTGGCGGCCTCACTGCAGTGTAGGGGAATGGGCCAGGCACCTGAGTTTCTTTGAACCCAGTCTCCCAGGGAGGCAGTGAGGCATGGGGAAACCCTCCCCTGACCTGCATAGCTGCACCAAGGTTTCTTCAACAGCCATGCAAGTGCAGCAGCAGGGCTGCTTCTGCACTCAGGCTGTGTGGCTACATGGGGATGCTCCCACCAATGGCAGCAGGCACACAGGGGTGTGTTTACATGGTTCTCCAGGCCCACACCAGCTGCCATGGGAAGCAAGTGCCTCTGATGACTTGTGGGCACACAGGGCATATCTGTCTGTTTACCCTTACCTGCTCTGGTTACTTGAGGGAAGCAAGATGGTGGGAGCTCAGGGGCAGGTCTGGCTGTTTCACCCTGCCAGCTCTGGCTCCCCACAGGAGGCAAGCCTTCCAAATGGCAGCCTAGTATATCATTTATTATGGCTGTTTTTTTTTTCTTGATGAACAATTGAACTCTTCACCTTAAATTTCAAGCTCCTTCACTGAAAAGTTATCTGGAGGTTAAGAAAAACCCCATGTACCATATTACTAGAAATGTAACTTTTTGCTTTCCCACATGTTCCTTGAGTTGAAGGATATGTGGTGGTATTTATCCCACACCTTTCCAATTTTTAAGTATGGCTTCCATTAGAAATTGAGAATCACTTGATGGGCATCATGTTTAGTCATGTTATATCTATTCCAACACACTTTTTTATTATAATTTACAAATACAAAACTCAGAGGAAGGTCATGCTTATCCTGTCCAGACCATAACCTTGAAAGCATTGGTCCACCCAGGGAAGCCACAGGAACAGTGAGCCAGCCTGTGGACCTTTAGCTCCCTGTAGCAAGTTTCCAACTGCTCACTTCTTTCTGCCTTTGCTCTACGCATCTGGCCGCCCATCTCTCTGCAGTATCCCTTTAGCTTGTCAGGCGAGCTTGTCAGAAGTCATCTCAAACATCACACAAGAAAGAAAAAAAAAATAAACCACAAGGCAGAAAATTGAACAAATAGCAGCTCCCCCAAGGGAAACAACACTTCCCAAAAAGTAAATAAATTAATTTATATTTTGTGAGGTTATGTAGAATAGTCACAGATTCTACTTAGGGTTCCAATCACATGAGGGCCATTAAGTAAGAAGGCAGACATTATAGGAGATGCTTTTAAAAGGGGACATTAATGCACATTTTAAAAGTAATGGATCAGACATATAAATCATGGGTGGCATGTAGTACAAAATAATGAATGAAATATTCATACATTCCGTTGAAGCTTAGTGTATATTCCAGAGGGAAAAGTCCAAGGGTGATGGGTGTTCTCCTTTGTTCTAAATCTATTTTTCCAATTGCTCTGACACAGCTGTTGGCTTCACAATCATTCTGAAGTTGATTAGATCAGAAAGACAAGGTTCACTTGCCCAGCATGACCGATGACAAGGGGAACTTCAGGTGCAGAAACCGTATACGCACGTTGGTTTCCGTGTTGTTCCAGGTGGTTCTCTACGTTTTAGTGCTGCTGTATTTGAATGTTGTCTGCGTCCCTCACAGGGCTGCACAGAGTGCAGTGCATACATTTACATGAAAGCTGCCGACCGGGGTTGGAAATGGCTGTTGGATTTATGGAACAGGGATATAATCACATTCACAGGAGTGCTCAGCTGCAAGCAGAATCAGATCCTCGGTGTCTTTGTTTAGTTTGTTGTAATAAAACAAAACATTGAATCTTAAGCAAATGAATTGCTGCCTCTGGAGAAATGCTTTTGACTTGCTGCTATAATGATTTAGAATTTCTGAAACGTGGTACAGGTGAGCCTAACTCTAGATTATTCTTTGAAAGTCGGAGGCTGTTCACAACTGGAAAAATAATACGAGCTAGCCAAAGGTGGTTGTATGTGCCTATAATCTCAGTTCTTGGGAGGTTGAAGCAGGAAGATTATGGATTTGAGGTTGGCTGGGGCTACATAACAAGTTCCTGCCTTAGAACACCAAAATCAGGAATAATGATAAATATACTGTGATAATATACTGACTACTTTCTTCCATTATTTTACTTACTCTTCATAAAATCCCAAGGAAGCAGATATGGATTTCAGTTTCCACTGAACAGATGTGAAGGTAGAGGTTTATAGAAGCCTCTTTCTCCTCTCGCCTCCACCCTATGCCACCCTACAGCTTGGTCTTTGCCTGGACAGCTCTGATTTGAGCTCTATCCAAGTACAAAACTGGTAGACTTTCAGTGCAACATTAACCCCCTTTAAAATGCAACCTCCTAATTGCCTTGTGGTCATTGTGACAATGAACACAGCTCAGCATGGTTGGTGCCCTTATCTGGGAAGAACCATGGGCTCTCTACCAGCAGTAGTAACACTTCCACTCATTCCTCAGTTTCCTTGCCAGCTTGGTTTCCTGAAAACATGAGCTCACTAATAATATCTGGTGCCTAAGTGTGGGATTTAGAGCATCACTTTTCTTCATTAGGAGAGGTCAGCAGAATTATCGCTATACACTTTCACAGTCGGGAATGACTTAAAAGTTCATCTGGTCTAAACAAACACAGTTTTCAGATGAGGAAGCTGTGCCCAGGAGAATCAGAGGAGTGAGATTAAGCCACAGGGGTAGGGAGGGATGTCTGGAAAGAGAAACAAAATATGCACACAGCAGAATCTGATTTCTCTCTTCATCCCACACTTCCAGGCAAGCCATGAAATTTCCCTTGGCAACAGACAGTTCCTCCTAATATGGATTTTACTATGCTGATATTATGTTATAGAATTAAATATAGAACATGTGGGATAGACTGTAAGATAGGTGTTAAGTTTAATCTTTACAGAAAAGGTCTGGATTTTTCTTTTATTGTTTTAAACTTTATACTAAACATAAGGTACTACTGTGTTTCTTGATATAAATAAATGAAGTCAGAATCTCAGAATATCTTATAGTAAAGATAAGATATTTTAACTAGTTAGAAGATTTCCCTTCTTTACTGTTTCAATTGCTCTGTTTGTAGGCATTTGGAGCAAAAATAATTAAAAAGTTAAATACAGATGCACAATTCTTCTAAAGCAAAATAATTGCAGCAAAACTGAGGAGGGGATATTCAGGAGATACCGTATCCTAGATATCGATGTTTCAAATGGAGGTATTTTCTTTATAAGTGTAGCTCCTAACCGTTAATGCAGTCTGAGAATTTCACACTGGATTTCTTTATAGCTCTAACAAACTCAATTTAGAAAGATTAAAAAATGACCTTTTAGAAAACGCATGTTTTGATTTCCCGAGGATGCTCAGATAGACTGCACTTTACATATGTTTTGCAGAACAAGAATAGAAGGACCCTGACCAAGTATGACAATATACGTGAGCCTTTTTGCATGTACTCGGAAAAATAATCAGACAATTATGTAAATGTGCGATTGCACCTGAGTGCTTTACTATTTTCATTTGCGAAAGACTGGCTACTAAAGATATTTCCTTTATACAGAAGCTTTGTTTCAGAGAAATGAAATGCCCAAAGTACTTTTCAATACTAGTACTGTCTCTTGGTGTGAAAATAGTTAAAATGGGGTTTGGGAAAAGCAAGAAAAAAAAATGTCTTTAAAGGACTGAATTCTAATGAAGAAGCCAGAGTTTAAAAAATACCATTCACACTAAATCCAGACTTGTGATGCTACCTACTCTCTGGAGATTAGGTTTGGAAAATGGAGTGGCAGGAGAGCGTGGAACATTTCCTCCAATTTGTAATATTGGATCAGGCCTATTTTAAACTGTGCTAATTTATTCTTCATTGAACCATGGAGATTAATTAATCCTTTGTTTTGCTGGATTAATGAGTAATCAATATGCCAAAGGGAGAAAAAAGAAAATGATTTCTACTCAAGGAACAAAGCATTCAGGTAGCCAAGCCATTTTGTCTTTTATGTTTACAAAACACATCACAACCCAGATAAAATGTGTGGCATTCAGGAACACTTGAGCTCTTTTCAGTTTTCTTAACTAAGATATTTTTGCATTTGTATGTTTCAAATGTAATTAAGATATCCTTACATTTGTATGTTTCAGCCATATGTAGATAACTGGACAGTTCACTAAAATATCCAGTGGTAATGTGTGTGTATTTTGATGGCCTCTACTGTTCCCACAAAATTGAATTCAATTTCTATACTTCTTTGATATCTATAAAGAAAAGGGCCACTCATCTTGAGTGACCTTCCCTAACAACCAAATTTAAAGTTGACCACCAAACAAATCCCACTTAGGTAACTTACCTTATTAATTTTTTGTAGTATTTACCACTGTCTGAAATTACACAAACTATTTATTTACCTGTTTCTTGTCCATCTACTCCCCACTCAAAAATAAGAGTAGCGATTTTTTGTTAGTTTCATTTGCCACTATTTTAATTAATTCTAGTGGTAAGCTTTCAGTGCATATTTTTTCAATGAATAAATGAGTTTTCCATGGAAAGAACTTGATCTGAAGCATCTTTTCAGACACAAACAGAAGGAACAACTAGATGGATGGAGAGAATTGGGGTATCTTTCTTGCCTAAACCTTAATGAAATCTATTAAGAATGTCTCATGACATTAGTGACCAGTCATAGACTTTATCTTTCCTTGCATTGAGCCATACTGTTAAGAGTTCCGCAAAGACTCTTGTATTTACATGCATTCTAGGGAGGGTTGACATATTATTGACACAGCTGGGATAGGCAGAGGGCATGTCTGGCAGGGAGGCTTTTTTTTTTTTTTTTTTTTTTTTTTATCGGTACCGGGGATCGAACTCACGACCATGAACTTGCAAGGCGGGCGTTTATGCTGCTCAGCTAAATCCCCAGCCCCAGGGATGCTCTTGTTAACTATAAGAATCAACTTGATACTACTCAGTATTTCTTAGCACCATATTAATTCTCATTTGGAAGACTAGCAACAATACCAGGACATTATCTAAGACACAGTGCATTCTTAGTTTAAAAGGAATTCCGCATGCAGAAGCACTGGTACATATTCTTATGTTTTCCCAAAATTAAGATATGTAATCCATTGGGATCAGAAATGGCAAGCAATCCCATACATCAAACAGATATATTTATGTATAATCATAATATTAATCCCTTCAAATAAAACCGAGAATACTGTCTTTATTTACCTTTACTCAGAGCATTCCACTTTAGCATTTGAGGTCAAAGTTCATAACTTTGGTTTTTATTTACTGAATTTTCTTTTTTTATTTAGAAATTACTGTGTGGAGAGTCTTGTCGTGGTAAGCAAAAATTCCTATCTCTGAAAAACAGCCATAAAAGCAATTTTTTGTATGCTATGGATTGGCAAATCAAAAGTCTGAAAGAAGGGGCAAATTTGAGAGACTAAGGAACAGAAATGAAGACCTTCTTCAGGGCATCACAATGGTAATGATGGAGCATCAAGTACTTCCTCTTTGAGGTCACTCAAGACACATGTTTTCAGGACTTGAATCTGATTAGTTTAGTTGAGTTAGGGTCAGGTACCCAATCCCTTAAGAAGGAGAGACCATCTTTTATAAAAATTCAGATATAGGAGGGCTGGGGATTTAGCTCAGTGGCATAAGTGCCTGCCTTGCAAGCACATGGTCCTGAGTTCGATCCCTGGTAGCCCCCCGCCAAAAAAATTCAGATACAAAGATGAACTATTCCTTAGGAGAAAATTAGTATGCTAGTGAGAAGCAAAGGTATAAAATCGATGCTGGACAGCCAAAATCATAAATGTTCAGTGTAATAACTGAGTTAACCCATCAATTTTGTATTTTATTTTCCGAAGCATATGAACTAGTGACAGTAATCACTTTCCTGTGAGCAGTGATTAAAGAATAAACTTAGATTAAAACTTAATGTCGATTGACATAAATTGTGACAATTTATTTTTAAAAAGAAGTATTAATAGATGATGACAAGTTAGGAAGGTGAAAGGAAATTAATATCTGAGAGAGCCAAGTACTATGCTAATTGCGTTACAGGAGTCTCTCACTTAATGTTCACAATGATTATAGGAGGAAGACATTCCTAAACTAATCAAACTGATAGGAAAACCGAGGATCAGAGAACTAAACACATTTTTTTCAGGGTTCCGTACTTAGTGACATATATAATGATGGTGTACAAGTGTTACATTCTGTCAATACAATTTCAAAGAAAAACGGGAGCAATTGTCACAGTGCCTTGTTGATATGTTGTTGCACTTGTCACGAATAATTACTACATGGTTCCTTTCTGTTGGTCCATCACATACATTATCTTGAAACTAGTAAAATACAAGCTTCTCTTTTTCTGCCAGTATTTTTAGGGTGGGAATATTATCACCTGATAGTGTTTTGTTTTGCATATTTTTTTCCTTGTTGAAAATTTCTGTTCTCAATTTTTATTTGAAACTGACCATATTGTTTTTAACCCATTTTGTCTTAGGTTAGATTTCCTAAAAGCAGAGTTTGAGACAGGGATTCAAGTCTATGTGATTTGTCACAAAGCATTATTTTACGAAACAAAAGAACAAAATGTTTCAAAGAAACTGAGGGAAAGAGAAAGAGTCCAACAAGAATTATATGCCCAGGTAAAAACGAGCAGCCTTATCCTGATCCCCTGGGGACTCTGGAGCATACCTCCTACTATAAGATATTTCTCTTTCTAAAGTGAGGAGTAGGAATCTATCAGTTAAGAGTAATCGTCAGAGGTTGGACAACCAGAGCCTTTAGCAGAGACACCCATGGGAACTGCCACATGGGTATACCTGCTCAATAAAACAGTATGGGCCAGGCATAAAACACATCTACTTTCTTTGACACTCAGGAATTCAGCCACTTCCGACCCTAAGGTCAAATAGAGTAGGTCTTGATTCCCTTTTTTCCTCCCTTTATAGCAAAAACAAATTCTGGTTTCTTGGGAAATGATATTTCTAATAGGAAGACATAGCTCACTGATGAGTCTACTGATTCTTAGTAGGAGTACATATATCCTTAGGTATATAAGAGGCTGCTTAGTAGTCACCTGGATTTAGACCTGCTTCTGTACCTGTAAAGATCCAGTAGCCTTGTTCTAGAAGACAGTAAAGTAACAATATATACCATGTATTTATGACTGTAGTTGGTACATCTGTAAGTCTAATGAGGAAAATATTGTAAGAGGAAATAGTGCTGTTTTTGCTTGTGTTTTTAGTTTGCAAATCTAACCCAAGTGTTCAAATCTTACTTATGGTTTAGAAGACAGCTTGTGTTTATGTCCCTACTCCCCCTTTCTTTTATTTGCTGTTTTTGAATTGAGTTCCAAATCTTGATAAACATTTGAGGTTTAATAAATACCAAGCTACTTTACTTAACATAATTTGAGTGTGCTAACACTGAGACATTTTTTAAGGATGGGGACATTTAACATGGCATAATTATATATATATATATATTTCTTATACTTTCTTTTACATCCAAATGATTGTATGATTTTATTTTTGTCATCTAAGTATTTCAGTGTTCCTTCTCTCCTCTTACTTCAATTTTTACCTTGGTTCACACTCTTTTCTTCCTTGGAATACTATTACAGGTTGCTATGTGCATGTCAAAAGCAAAGTGGTGATTTTTTAACAACTCTCAGAATACTGTAAAGACTCTCTAATATAAGTTTTAAAAAAGCTAAGACATCAACTGCATGGGGTTGATTTTCCAAAGCTGGAGATTTAAAAAACTTTTACCCCACCATAGAGATAAACGTACTTTGTCTTCACAGAGAGACCCTGACATCAATTATGTGATCTGATGGATGAAGGAGTCTATCACCTTCTCAAGAACTTGTTCTTACCTTCCTCACTTGGGCTTTGCCCTCTCTGACCTCTCCCAAATATCGTAGGGTCTACTCCATGCCTACTGACTTACTAAATGCAAGGACTAGGACAATTCCACCTAAGCACTCTGAGTGTCCACAATGAAAGTTAATTGCAAATCCATGTTTCACAGGCACATGTCCCTGTAGCACTCTGAGTTTCATACATTTCCATTCTATTTATGCATCTTTTAAATGCTTTCCCCGCTCCTAAGGATCTGCTCCATTCTCCCATATTCCCCACAATGCTATCAAATTTTCATTTATTAAACTACCTTTTTGTATCTTTTGCATGTTTTCTTAGTCGTGATTTAGACAAAGTTTAATGGGCAATTAAATTAAAATAACAAATCAATTTTTTTCATTTTCCTACTTATACTTTGCTAGTTCTCCACGATGTAACTGACAGTGAAGTGTAGATAACGATGTGAGTGTGTATATGCATGTGTGCACGTATGTGTGTTTGTTGGTCGTGGGTAGCCAGAAACAATCGGTTCCAGGAGCACTCTTCTCCACCAAACCCTGTGTGTTCAAGTTCCATATAAAAAATTTCATGATATTTGAATATAACCTACGCAGCTCCTTCTGTATACATTGTCATCTCTAGATTTCTTATAATACCTAATAAAACATAAATGCAACATAAATAGTTATATTACTTCGGGAATAATGAGAAGATATTTGGCACATGTTTGATATAGATGCAATTCTTAAAATGTATTTTTAATGCCTAGTCATTTGAATCATTAGATGTGCAACTTGCAGATACTGAAGGTCACATTCTAATTTTATGCCATTTTGCACATTATTCCTTGCATAGGAAACTGCAGGCTTATGAACATACTTCCTCAAACTTCTGCTCATTGACATATGGCCTTTTCTCATTGGTCCGGCCTCTCATTCTTATCTACCAGAGTCAACCTCACTCATCTTTAGGTTTCATGGCTAGATACAAAGAGTCCCTTCCCAGTGAAGTTTTCAGTGAATTCCTAAGCAGTGTCATTCACTTTTTTATATTCCTTTATGATCTCGTACATATGCACATTATAATTATTTTAATTCTTTACGTATTTATTCCTCCTCTGAGGCCAGAAGAGTATCCATGTAATTGCACAGACACAGCCCCCGCTGAGATCAGTAAGTGGTTACTTTCACAGGTTTTTGAGAGTCAAATGCCTTGTGGAAACCAATGGAAATAGAAATTCCCCATCTCAGCATGCTCTTGCTAAGGGCTGTGCTGATGCAGTGTGCTGAGGGAACGCCTCGGGAGAAACCTGCAATCCAGTGAGGGAAGTCGACTATAATGCAGAAAGAGCTAACAGAGAAGTGTGATCTAAAGCCTGGCTTCAGTCCCCTCCAGAGAGCTCTGGAGAATGAGTTTGGTCTATAGAAGAGCTGTGTTTTGGTAACTTTGTCTATGAGCTTTACCCCAGATAGTACAGATGTGGTGTAGTTGCAGGCTCCTGCGCAACTCTGGATGAAGTGGCTCCAGTGTGCTTCAGAAAAGATGAGGGGCATAGACTTACTAAATAGATCTGGCAAGGGCAGAAATAGCATCTGCAATAGACACTCATTTTATTTTAATGTGTGTGTGCGCGCGTGTGTGTGTGCATGTGTGTGTGTGCGCATGTGTGTGCGTGTGTGTGCATGTGTGTGTGTGTGTGTGTATACTGGGTATGGAACCCTGGGGCTTTGCAATGAGCCATATTCTGTTGCTCATTATTTATTTTTTATTGAGACAGGTCTCATTCATTGCCTAGGGTTGGGTTAAACTTGTGATCCTCCTGCCTCAGCTTCCCAGAGGCTGGGATTATGGGCTTGTGTCACCACAAAGAAAGCATTAGTTCTCATTTGTTGAATGCTCGCTTCCTACCGAGTACATGCTCAATGCCTTGCCTTCAGAGGGTTGCACTCTTCAGTGTTCTGTCCTACAGTGTGTTCCACCGAGTTTCAGCCACTGTATGACATCATAAAACCAGTGCAGTCCACTGTGGGCCAGTGTGATCGACGCTTATTTGTTTTCTGAATTCATGAAGCATGGATTACAAGGTAAGTCGTTGTTTTAAGTTCTACTGGGAAAGAAAACAAACAAACTACCTATGAAACTATAGTGCAATCCTTTCAAGTTATCTAAACTGTGACAAAATGGCTTGTAGATATATTGAAATGCAGCTAAAAAGAGCATAAATGATAAGGGAAACTCATAAAAATGGATGGCTGAAGGACAAGTAGGAAGAAGCTTATATGGAGTCACATGATTTTAAACCATTAATTAATTTAATCTCTGAAGTTAATTCTAAATCAGGTTACTTAAAATTATTGCCTTAAAAGAATATGGCACAGTACTTACAAGTGTTCATAAGAATTATATGTTTTTCTAAGTCAATCACAAAGACTCTTGATACAGTATGCATAGGGTTATATCAATATGCAGATCAATATGCATAATTTTCTGAAAGCTGATCCAGGAAGACTGTAGGTTGTTTTATACATAATCATTATGTGTTATATCTGAGAAGAGAGCGCTAATTACATTATCTTTACTTTATCCATAACTATTTTGATTTGCTAGAATGGTGTATATATATATGTATATAAAATCAGTTTTTTGTTTACTTGCTCATATGTTATTATTGTAAAGCATAACATGGAGTCTATTGGTAGTTTCAAAAATGTTTAAGTAAATGGACCAATCACATGTGACCTTTTATGCCACACTACCTGTACTACCCAGCCATTTCTTCCTTTGCAGCCATCATACTGCTAGACGTAAAAAGCCAAGAACATCACCACTGATTTGATAAAAATAAGATTTTTGAGGCAGTATAGTGGCTCACTGTATTACAGACTGGTGTCTTCCAAATTCTCCATTATTCCTGCGACTATTACAATATGAACTGTATTCATATGAACATTACAAACATTAACAATGAAACATTTTTAATGAACATTCTCTGAGCAACAGCCAAATGAATTGGAGCATCCATACTGGTTATGCTTTAGTTCAGTTATTTAATTGAAATATGTGAAATATCTTTATTTATTCTATGCTAAAAAGTGATTATTGCCTTAGCCAGCTAGTTGCTATTACCCAAATTAAAAACTATATAAATTATACAAAGTTGTCCATGGAGGCTAGCAGAAAAATTACTCCCCCTGCTGAGGACAGAATGATGTCTTTGGTTGAATTGCCAGAAACGAAGTAGCAGCAAGAGCTAAACTATTTTCTGGACATTATTAAAGGATTAATGGTGGGCCTCAAATCTCTGTTGACCAGATTTATTTGCCTCCTCTATATATTAGCTTGGCATATATTAGCTTGGTTTTGTGTTGTTTATAACTGAGAGAATTCTTGCATTTTTAAATACAGCTAAGGGGCCCGGGCTTAGCTCAGCAGCCTAAGTGCCTGCCTGGCAAGCGTGAGTTCATGAGTTCAATCCCCAGCACCAAAAAAAAAAAACAAAAAAACAAAAAAACAAATACAGCTAAGAGGTCTAAAGCAATTGAATTTCATTTATTGTTTTGTCAGTTTGGTTTTATCTTTTCAAGTTATCAAAATTTTTCAATTGGTTACTGCTTAAAGTGTTTGAAAAGCACTTAAAAGTAAATTCGAAGCTAGGGTTCAAGTTCATTTGCAGTCTATAAAATTTTTAAAACTGAACACGCAGGTCTTCAGAACTGCTTCCCTCTCCTGGGAGGGAAGAGGACTGGTAACTGGGAAAAAGGTTTTATCTCATAGTTTTGCCCTAAATATAAGCTCCAATTTTCCTCCTGTCTAAGAAACAATACCTCAGGAAAAGCCAAAGGAATACTCTTTTAAGAGAATGTGAGATCATGTCTCTGCTGGATCATTCTACTTGGCTCGTGATGGAATTGTATCATAAAACAATTGAACACTTCAGATGCTATGAAGCTGGTCATCCCCATCATCTAGATTGATCAACGACTCCACCAAAATCAGTGGGAGTGGGAAAAGCCTATGGAAATGACTGGAGTTTAGATTAGTTTTATTGGCATTTGATTCAACAATAGTTTAAAACATTCTTTTTCTTCAATCATTCTTTAAAGGCCGGTGATTTAGCTCAGCAGCATAAATGCCTGCCTGGCAAATGTGACGTTGTGAGTTCGATCCTCGGTACAAAAAATAAAAATAAAAATGTGTTCAATCGTTCTTTAGTTTTAATACAGAAAATTTTGTTTCATTTTTCCAAGCTGAAAATAAGTACAACAAAATGAGAACCATTATAATTTTTTTTTATTTTTATGTTTTTCCTCTGGTTTTAAAAGTAATAGAAAAATACAGATAATTTATAGGAGGAAACAAAAATCACTTTTGTTTCTGTTACTTAGTTAATCATTAATTCTTTATTACATACACTATATTAAGCCTTACACTAAGAACTGAGGTTACACCAGCAAGAAAAGTAAACATTCCTGCCCTCACTGAGCTGTCAGTCTTATAGGAAGACATAGTGAAAAAATTGTGTAGCGTATTAACTGATAGGAGCTATGGAGAAAAATAAAGCGAGGTCTTCACATAGCTCAGCAGTTCAGAGGGCATATTCACATTTTGTTTCAGAGCCTCTCACTTCCGTGGGAAAGAGAATTGTAAACATTTGGAGAAAATGAAAGGGGACTGTGGGAGGGATGTCTGAATTGCACCAAAAGGCTACATTTTACATTAAAAACATGACTATGGTTCTATTTAAAGGAAGAATATTCTAGATAGAAGGAAAGGTTTATGTAAAGGCAGGTTTAACAAGTCTGAGGACCAGCTAGGGACCAGTGTAGTTGGACAAGAGGGAGTACAAGGGTAGTAGCA
This sequence comes from Hydrochoerus hydrochaeris, assembly GCA_004027455.1. Lineage (NCBI taxonomy): Eukaryota > Metazoa > Chordata > Mammalia > Rodentia > Hydrochaeridae > Hydrochoerus > Hydrochoerus hydrochaeris. Next base: position 105,996 of record PVLA01002206.1, on the reverse strand, counting down.
GGAGACAGAGAGAGACAAGTAACAGAGCATTTCCGACATGAGTGTGATCTGCAACCACTGAAGATCACTGGATAGAGCGATCTTGGTTACTCTTGACAAGGTGATGCTTCTAGCTGCTCAGAGAATATAGATTATCAGGCCTAGAGTGGGTAAAAATGCAAAGCAAAAGACCACTGAGGTGCAGTCTAGGTGAGCAATGATGGTGAGTCACTGTGGAAGGGGTTAGATTCTGGGTATATCCTGAGAAAAGTCCAAGTATCGTTTCACATAACAAGCAAACTACTGAGAAGAATCAAAACAATTTCAAATCTTTTTGAATGATCACCATAAAAGAGTGCATCTGTCTAGTATCATTGCAGGAAGCTATGAGTGTGCTTAGGTATGCAATCCTATACTTCCTGCTAGTGTGTGCATTTTTCACTTAATGTAATGTGTACCATGACATTAGCACATTCTACATCCTTGCATACTAAGAATGTAATAAAACTAAACTTTTATGTAGACTTTCATGAAGCAAACATATTACTTCCTACTCAGAATGGGGAATTGGCAGAAATTTGGTGTCAGTGTTTTGCTGTTAGCTGCAAACTCTTGCAAAGAAGTAAACTTTTTAGCTTTGTTGCAATTGTCATCTTGACATTTCACAACTTCGTACTGTTGCAGATTTTCCAGAGCTTATAATGTGATTTTGGTAAGAAATCCAAGAATTTGATAACCAGAACTTTGCTCTTTACCAGGCATCAGTGCCCTCATTCTGAGTGGATGCCCCTGCCACTACTGATGGGGTTTCCCTCACCTAACACAGCCATTCTCCATGGTCTCTGTTGTATCATGGTCTCCCTAGCAATACTGGTAGGATACCAGAATGTACCTAAACAGTAGACATTACTAAATTATTCTGAAATTTCTTTTTTTATATATATCACCTGATTTGCTCCTCACCAGCCTGACACTGTGAACTGACTGTCTTCTTCTCACTCTTGTATGGAGATTTATTTCATAATTTTCTATTAGCTGTTATATCCATGCATTTGTACCACCATTTTGCCTAGAAGTATGAAATATGTGTGTGTGGCTCAAAGAGATATTAAATGGAAATTCAAAGGCATACAAAACACACTAAGTTACTGTTCAATAGTATGTTACGTTATTTGTCCATGGCTTCAACATATAGTTTAGTGGCCATTTATGACATACAAGCAAATTTTAATCAGAATTTTAAAATATTTTTTAAGCTTTTAGGTACAACTCAACTTATATTGTTTGTTGTACAAAGAGAGAAAACAGGAATATTGTGCATGATCAGAGTCCCTTTTATGAGATTCTATAAAAGATTCTAGGTGCTTTCTATATCTTTCTAAGCACCTTTAACTGTGGAAATGTAGATAGTTCTTGAAGTCACCAGCTGGAAGCCCAGGTGCATGAAGGTAGAATTCTCTCCTGATATGGTCACACCAGTCACGATGCCCATGACTGGGAAACCAGGCTCTGGCTGGTCTTTTGTCCTCAAGGTACCCATACGTTGCAGGGTGACCTCGGAGAGTTGACACTGGACAAAGCTACAGTGACAGTGGGGGGTCCTCAGGGCAGGTAGGCCCTGAGCCTCATGTAGCCATGTTTGCTGTGGCTGTGAGAAGGTGCTGTGAAACTAAGAACCCAAGAGGAAGATTGAGAGAAAGGAAACAGTGGCTAACTGAAGTCATGGAAACTTCATGCTTCCGTGTCCTTGTTCGTCCCTCCTTCCACTCCTGTGGTCTCTGGGTTTGAGCAGGGTGGGTCTGGGAAGCAGAAGCATGGTGGGCATTGCCAGGGCAGCCACGAACCTCTGCCTGGCCAGGGTCTCCCATGCCCCTAGTCACAAGCTCAGAGCCCTTAAGAAGAACCAGCTGGAGGCTGTGGGTCTGTTGCAGGGGACGCCCTCGGGAGGAGCCTGCAGGAGTCCTGTGGGCTGGTGTTGCCTGAGATGGAGCCCAGCAGGAGAGGAGGAGAGATGATGTCTGCTTGGCTTCTGAGCCCTGGATGCTGCATGGTCTGCTCCACTCACCTTGGACTTTTCTGTTATGTAAGTGAATACTTATGTAGCAAGCTAGTGATCCCTTCAAATCAGTTACAGTTCTATTTCTTTTATCTTTTTTTTATTTTAAGGAGAATAAAACAAAAGAGGACAGATCTAAGCAAATCAGAACAAAACAATGTAAGCAACACAGCACTTCACAACAAGACAATTGGATATTAACAGTAACTATCATAATGTCTCTTTCTTTGAAATAGTTGAGCTTAGCTTTACACACAATAATCTCAAACATAAGAAAATAAAACCACTCAAGAGAATGAAAGTATTTCAAGGCATTCTGAACCAAATAACTGAAGGTGAACAATGGCTGCTATATTATCTCATTTTCCATAAAAATTTTGTTTATACTATTATACATATTAAAATCCAATAAGACACAACATGATAGAACCAGTGGCAATAGAAAAACAAGAACATGGTAGGACTTTAGAGCAAGATGATATTAAATCAACAATGGCTGCCATATTGTCTTGCCTTCAAAGTAACTATTCATATGATCACATATATTAAGATCAAACAAAACAGAATAAAACCATTCCAACCAATGAATGAAACCATAAGACTTCAAAGCAGTATAATGGTGAACCATTATTACCATAAAAACTTCTGTATTCTTGCCATTTCTTACACTAGGGAGACTATACAGTATTTATACATGTGAGTTTGATTTATTTCACTTGAGTATGGATTCAGGTTGCATCCATTTATTTATAAATATCTCAATGTAAGCACTCTTTATAGCTGAATAGTACTCCATTGTATAAAAGTACCATGATTTTTTTATCCATTCCTCGGTTGATGGGCACTTAGATTGTTTCCAAGATCTGTCATTAGTACTCTAAGCCACAGATGAGATATCCCTTCAGTCCACATGTTTACTGCCTTCTCCATCTCATAGTGCCAAATGGCCACCTCTGCAGTGAGTCTGATATGGTGTACTCTGGAGGGCCATCCTCCTCTGCAGCGCCCTGCCCACAATGTCACACAGGCACAACACAGCGGACTCTTGCTCATAAGACTCGCCTCATAGGTGAGGGCTACCTAATGATGATCTATGTGAAATGACAGCAGTGGTGGGTTGTACTGCATAAATAGTTTTTCACTTTAAAGTCCAATGTAGCAAAAAATTTAAGCATGCAGATGATACTATTGAGATTGCTGTATGGTCCAAATTAGGATTCAAGTCAACATGAAGCATACAGAGACAGGGGACTTCTAAGTTAATTTATCATAATCTGCAAAGTCTCAAAAGAGGCAGAATTTGGACCTTTCCTCTATTTATGAGACTGGAAGTGACTCTGGAATTGTTGGTAATCTATGATATTTAGAGCTAACGTATTCAAAAATTTTGGAAAATACATTAAGGCACAGTCTTTTCCCTCTTCTTCACTTCCTAGAATAAACATAGCATATACTCTGACAGCCTGCATATCTTGGAGTTGTCTTGCTGTCTTGCTTATCTGCTGTATGATAGGAAAGAAGATGAAGTGGTAGAGGAACAGGTACATCACGTGTGTTTATGTGCACAGTCAGCTTGTGTATCACTGTGGTGATGTCCTGAGTTATCAGCGTTTGTTTTTTTCTGAATGAGATTGAAATGGTTCTGAGGTAGGAGAGCAGGAATAGAGAAGAGGTAAGAGAATTCAGTATTGCAGCTTGTCAACCAGGTTAATGCTAAAATGTTTACAGCAAAACAGAAAATTAGACAAGAATGGGGATGGGTCAATAGGAGTCAGAGTCACTGAGATCTGCAAGGTACAGAGGATCCCACAGCTGTACACTTGCAGGCGTGCTAGCAGGAACATCCGTCTATCCACTCCCCTGTGCTCGGTAATTTGGTGTCACCTTGACACAATGGGCTGCACATTCAGACCACACTCAGACAGCACCTCTGGAAGATACCTTTGAGAGAATGTTCTGGAAGGAATGCGATAATCTGTGAATAAGCTCGAAGTGGGGTAATCTACTCACAGTGTGAACCCTTCTCTAGAGCTGAGGTTCCGGGCGGGGCGAGATGTTAAATGGGCTACAATGTTCTTCCTGAGTTGCATTTCTTATAAGTAGCATTTTAGAGGACAGAGCTCCAGAGAAACTGAGTGTGCAGTCTGTAATTTAATTTCTTTATTGAGTACCTGTTATACTCTATATGCTGGAAAAAATACATAGTTAGGATCCCATATAGGATTCCCCATTTGGTACAGGAAATAGGCCTATTTCCAATAAACATGTCACCTACTGTAGTGGAGATAAACACAAGCTGTCAAATAAGGTTTCATAGGAAAGCTACTTTTATTCCAAATTAAGGAAGATTGTCAAAGGAGGTGGGAGTTGGGATACACAGATACAATGTGTGTATATATATATATATATATATATATATATATATATATATATTCATGTGTACGTGTATTTCACGCAGAAGTGTAATGGTTGCCTGTTTCATGTGAATTATTTACTCTTACTGCCAACATTCAAATCCAGAAACATGCTAAGGTTCATCGAGCACAAACAGTCCGTAGAACGGACTGGCTTTACTGAAAGTCTATATTCTTCCCAATTCGTATTTGTGTTTTGGACACTTTCATTATTCCTGGTTTTCTGGTAGTTACTTCTATTCATTGCAAAAAATAAAAAGTGCCCATAAACCTTCTTCCTAGGTTAGAATTTGTATGCTGCAGAAGAAAACCTTTACACCTGCCTGAGAAATGTGCACATGTTTGAAGTGGAATGTGCCAGCTGTGCCAGTCTCCGGCTGCGTGCCAGGCAGCCCAACGCCAAGAGGGAGGCATCGGGTCTCTGGCAGATGAAACTGGTGGGGAAATTTCAAGTCGACAGAATGCAATTACCCAAATTGAAATTAGGCCAGGGGCATATCTGTATGCCCTTCCCATCTGCCAGGAAAAAGGATCACCAGATATTTGCTGGGGGCAAATGGTCAGTATCTTAGGTCAGCATCTGGAGTCATTTAAAAAACAGACACTTCAAAGAATACTAAAGGAAAACCGGACCTGGTATGACAAAGTTGTATACCTTTGCTGGCAAATAAATAACATTAAGGCCTTGACGGGCTCAGACCTTTACTGCTCTGGGGGAGAAGAATGTTTATGGATAGGGAGGTTAAATATTTCTACATCAGCTACTCTTAGCAAACGCTTGACATAATGGACAATCAGTTGTACTGGAACTGACAAAAAGAGATTTCCCAAACCAAACATATTGAATCTAATACATTTATCCTTGGTCATAATGGATAGATCCTTCCATTATAAGTTTATGGAACAATACCGGGAAATTTTTTTATGGGTACTGACATAAGTGTTATTTTTTTAGGAAGAAAAAAAAATATTTTTTAGAGTTTATGGTAAAAAAGAAGCTAAGGTTAGACCGGACATTAAGAAGCTACCTCATGACAATGGTGTATGAAACCCTTAGAATCTGCAGGTCTACTTAGTAGAAGAATCCCTGGCTGTTTCACTTCTTCTGGTAATGTCTATACATTCTCCCTGGGAGAGTGACTTTTAGTGAAGGAATAGAAAAATGTCTTAGTCTCTATACCATTATGAACTCAGTCATTGGCATATTTCCTGCACACTCTAGTCTGAGAGAGAGGAAAAATAAATCATGTACCAGATCACTGTTTGGGAGAATCTATCATCCTCAGCAGACTGACTTCTCTGTGTTCCTTTAAATAATTTGTCTCCTTTTTGGGGCTGAGAACTCAATGTTTTCTTCCTGTGATAGGAGAGGACTCTGGGCCGGATACCACTGTCCTAGCTGTTACTGTCTGGAGGACGGCGAGAGGGAGTCTTCTCTGCATCCTTCCTATAAACCACTATTTGATGGCATGTAACTAATCCTGAAATGTCCTCTTGGCTGTTTCTTACTGGGTGAAGAAAGAAAGGTAAACACATGAGCTAGTAAGAAATCTTACTCAGCATTATAACAGGAAGAAAAAGCAATCTTGGTTAGGGGGTTTGCTTTGAATTCTGTTTGCAAAGAGGCAGAGTTCCGGGAAATCTGAGGAAATGGCCAGGAATGCAGTGGGTTAGAGTAGGTTTCCTGAGAAACATAAGGCAGATGTCCACTGGGAGAGTAAGAAGCCACAGCAGGCCCCCTACAGGCCCAGTCTTTGACTGTCCCCCACCCAAGTGTCACCATTTGCTGTGCCTCTCTCTGTGATAGTGAAGAGAAGTTCAGGAGTCTCAGGACTGCCCAGTGGTTTCTCCCTCACCCAAGGCCAAACCTTCCTGGAAAAACCTCACAAGACAGACTCAGTCTAAGCAGCAGTGTACTGTAGCTGTAAGCAGAGCCTGGTAACTCCTAACAAGTGGAAGCACTCGCCACAACTGCTGAACTCTGACCGGAGCTCTTGACAATTTATGAGCACCAAAATTTATCTCTCACAGAAGAAAACAGAGAACCTATTAGTTAATGTTAATCCTGAGCTCTATAAATGTTAAAAATCTGACATTTTTGTTTAGCAGGTCGGCTTTTACTAATTTAGTTTTACTAGCCCTATATAACAAGTGACCTTCCGCAGTTTTATGTGAAAGCTAGTTTTCTGAAAGGATAATCCTTGGAGGAGTAAGGAATGAAATAGGTGCTAAGTTTTATTTCCTACTAAATAATTCTCCTGAAGGCGAGTAAAGTTTGGGTAGTTAAATTGCTAAAGACAAAGATTCTACACGAGAAGAAATCTCCAAGTAACAATTATTTGTCTGTATTCGTAGCATTTATGAGTCTCAGTAAACAGTCAGTACATTTATGTTTCTCCCATTACCTTTGGTCATAAACTTCCTTAAAGAAAAATGAATAATTATGCTTCCTGATTGCATAATGAGCATAAACATTCAGAATACAGAGTACAGAAAGCCCATGGTAGGAGGGAATGGGCTTTTAGGTCAGCAGAGCTTGAACTATTTTCAAGGCATTTGCAAAGTGTTGGGATGACCCTACGGCCATGGTTACTATAGTGCTACTCATGTGGATGCAATCTTTAAAATGTGAATCATAAATTGTGAGATTATTTTTATGTCAGATACTCTCAGCACACCGCTTCAGTGGATTGCAGAGGAATCTCAGATAACCATTGGCTCAGGAGTGTCAACCTCAGCTGCCTATGTGAACTTCACCACGGGCTCAGGGTGGGCCGGTGTATTTCTGAGGGCAGTGAAATGCAGTCTCGCTTCAGTTTAATAGCAAGGGCTTCACAGTAATATGAACCATGAGAGTTCTAGAGTGATCTTCAGTGACTCAGATATCTACACTTTACACTGATTATCCAGATGAAGGGTCGATCTTATGAGGGTCAGTTACTCAAAATCAAGATGCCCATGTTGGAGTCAATACTCTTAAATATCTTTCTAGGGATCAGCAAGGTAGTGCAGTTTACAGGTCTAGGAATAGACAGAGAAAAGTGAGTCGATTGGGAAAACAAGAACAGATAATTCAAAAACACTAAATTTTTTCTGTGGGGCGTATCTGTCTTTGTATTACTATTAGAAAACAAATCAGTACAACATTTTTCACTAGAAATGTACAAATAAAAATGCAAGACAAATCAGAAAATTGTGTGGTTTTTTAGATCAGTACTATTCCAATTATCTGTACTGAAAGGCTGGTTTTTTGTCTTATTCTAATTGACCTCAGCTGATATTTTATAAAATGTAAACAAAAAATATTAGAAAACATGACATGCAAAAACCAGACTTTCCAAATACAAGCTCAGGCAGAGTTCCAGTCAAACAAGAGACATAGGATTACAATGACCTCTCCGACCACTGTTATTGATCTTCATCACTGGCCATGGATGCTGACCAGCACTTGTCTGGAGGCCACACCTTAAGGGCAGCATTGCCCTTGACTTCCTTTTCTCTTCTCTTTTGCACTTTCATCTGCTCTATCTTAACTGAACTCTTCTGATATCAAAGATAGAGACCCTGTCATTTGTCACTCTCAACAGGACTTTATTATGTTCTTTATCAATTTAGGAAAAATTGAATATTCTGTCATACTAACAGGAAAGATACCAATTGACAGCTACAACCAAAACAGAGCTCCTGGGATACTGTATGGGTTTATTATTACTGATGCATTATGGCTTATGACTATTAAGGGAGATATAATTGGGGGCCATTTTTGGTTTATCTGATTGGAATGTAAAGATAATTGACAATATTAACCCATTGTCCAAAGTCATCAAACTTAGACTTTCTACCAAATGATCTCTATCATCTGAAAAGCCCATAGTAAATCATTTCAGTGTGCCAGTTAGGAAGAATGTTGCCAAATTTAGGAAATTCAAATAGAAGACACAACTAAATTTGAATCTCACAGAAGAACTGATTAATTTTACCCACACAGTGTGCATATTTCCTGGGATATACCATATATAATATTTGGGATATATTTATGTTAAATTTTATCCAACCCACTTTACTTCTTATTTAAGCTTTGGGTTTCTCACACTAGAGAAACAATGAGATATTTAAATCTATGTGTCTTGTGGTTTCAAGGTGTATCCATTTACCTAGAAGCAGAGGATGGATGTTGGGAAGCAGGAAAAGCATGTTCAGATGGGAAGAGCAATTTAGGGAGTGCAGATGGGTGGAAAAGGAAAACGAGAGAATGGAAGGAAAAAATGGAAACAAAGCTTCTGTAAATGGGGAGGCGAAGAAGAATTGATTTGTACAGGTACAAATTTCCTAGAATGAATGTGATCATTATGTATGGCAAAGACATACTAACGAACACATATTCACTACTTTCTAAAATTGAAATTTAATTAGGTACTCTGCTAATTCTTCTCTGTAGCCTGGACTTCAGTGACTCTGCTTTTTGGGGAAAGTTTCCATCAAGGCAAATTAAATTTAGCCATATTGACTCAACTGGCTTAGCTCTTGGCAACTGGCAGGGGCAAGGTCAATAAAGTGACGTCCTTTAAAAAGATGTTTCCCATGTGGCAAAGCAAATACTCATTTTTCCACTGCCCGGAGTGTTTCACTTTGGTGCTTTCCAGTTGCTCCTCCGCTGAGAGCTGAGTCAGGGCAGCGAGCAGCCAGCCATAGGACTCTGTATTAAATATGCAGGGAGCCACAGTGAAAGCCTGAAAAAAGCCCTTCTTCCTCCAAGACATTGCAAATAGAAATGTATTCACATTTTAAAAAATTAAAGAGCGAAAAGTATAAGGCAAACATCCAAAGGCAAAATTAGATGATGTTAAAAAGCCAAAAATCTTGCATAGTATGCAGGTTTAATTTTACTTACTTCAAAGATACATCTTTTGTCATTAATAAAGTTATTCTCTGAGAATATTTATCTTTAGTGATAATTTTCCACTATTTTAATGTAAAATTAATAATCACTAACCTTCTTTTGTCAAATTGATGTCTGATATAGATCAGGAGCAGTGGTTAGGTACACAGCAAGTGTGATTTATTTTTATACTTTTATGCCTGAGTTTAATATGTGGAGAGGAGATACTAAGAATCAAACGGAGGGGTGCTCTACCATTGAATTGCATTCCCAGCCCTTTTTATTATTTTTCTTTTGAGATAGAGGCTTGCTAAATTACCTAAGAGGGACAGAAACTTAAGATCCTCCTGTCTCAGCCTTTAGAGTGCTATAATTATAGGTGTGGACCATCATACCCAGGTCTTCTGGGCTTTCAGAGTTTCTTCTCAATCAAGAGTGGTGATGCACATCTATAATCCCAGTACTCTGGGAGGCTGTAGGGTGAAGGGATCACAAGTTCAAGCCCAGCCTGGCTAATTTAGATGTATACCCAGACCTTGTCCAAAATAAAAAAATAAAAAAAGGGCTGAGGATAAAACTTAATGCAAAGGTCCTAGGTTCAATCCTCAATAAGACACACATAAACACACGCCACATACCCATACACATGAAAGAGAAGGAATGAGACAGACAGAGAGAGAGAGGGGGGGGAGATAGAGAGAGAAAGAGAGAGAGGGAGAAAGAGAGACAGATTAGAGATTCTCAGGCACTGGGTCATGTAATTGTTGTGGTAAGCAGTGAACAAGAAACCCACAACCCACAGGAGTGCTAATAGGGTAAGAATCTGACACACAGAGGAGGATTAATATTGAATCTTGCATCTGTTTGTGCATCTGTGTTTCTAAGGAAGCTCACTATTTTTAAGGCCTTTAATCGATGGAATGAGACCCACTCATATTACTAAAGGTAATTTCTTGACTCAAAGTCTACTATTTTTAAATCTTACTCAGATCCAATAAAAAAAAAAACCTCACAGTAACAGCTAGAACAATGTGTGTGAAAGAGTTTTGACCTAGAATAAATTACTGTAAGCTCATGGCAGTGGTCTAATGTGGCAGAAGGCCAAAGCAGGAATGCCTACCCCTTCCTGCTTCTTCCTCAGTTCTAATTGCAACTCCCCTTCCTGTTTGCATGTGCAGAAAATTCCAATCAGCACCTTGCACATCACCAATGCCCGCCCTAAGGTCAGAAGTTATATATATCCCATACCCCACGTTCCCGTCAGAGAATGCTAAGCTGTCTATAGTCATGGAGTTCTCTCCACATCCTCGGAATAAAGGCTACTTTTTACTTATATCTTCTCTCTTATTGTGCCGAAAACTTAACAGTATGATCAACATTTGATTTTTAATTTCAATTTTTATATTTAATTGTAGTTTAAATTAGTACCAGACATCCTTGAATCACTAGTTTGTCTCTATCGTTATTTGTTTAGGGTATTTTTCTAAACTATTGGTGAGTATCCAGTAGGAGGAAACAAGATTTTAGCAGTCAGGTTATAATCTACCATCTACCATCTTGACTTTTAAAAAGGAATTCTATGTTCAACATCTCTTCAACAACTACTATACTGAAAAGGAATTTCACCAATTTAATAAAATCAAGCAGTTAAAAAATGTCAAGATTTAAAAATATAATTATTCAAGGTCATGAATGTTCTTCTTATTCATAGAATAATCTGTCTGCTTTCCAGGATACAGTACTAAAGTTATGCTTTTCCTCTCTATGTTTAATGTTTATTTGCTCTTCCCAGTGTCTTTCTAATTTAAAAAATGGAGCACTCAAACAAAGGACCTATCTATTTGTTCAGTGGATAGGTCCACAACAAACTAAAAAATGGTCCTTATTTCTGCCTACTTAATCTTTATTTTGGAACTGTCACCTCCCCACCTACCTGTGGTGTGTCTGAAGCATCCTCTCAGTGCTATTATTCAAAAACTCATCTGAAAGAGGGGCCTCTTCTGCCTGGCCTGTGTATCATGAGAATTGGTGGGTGTCCACGACCTATGATACTGGTTGCTGCTCTTGGATTTGTTCAAAATTTGTTGGCTCATTGGCAAACGGGATGCAGCTGGCTTCTGATTTAGAGAGTGTCTTAAACCAGTTACCTCCTACCTTAGCCTGATCATTTATATAGAAAGCACTACTGCTCCAACAGAGCAGAAATGATATAAAAACTATTTCAGACGTATCTCACCTTGCGAATTACCATGGCTACTAGTGCTTCTGATGGGGGAAAGAAATACAATCAAAACCAGCTTTTATGATTCTTACAAGTGGCACACTCTCTTGGCATTACTTAAGAAAAGCTTTAAATGTGCAATGAGTATTCTTAGGCTAATGACAATTGACGCCTGGAACATTACAATAATCCAATGAAACAGAATAGCATTTGGAAAGTGGTAATTTCTGTAGAAATTGCTGATGGCATCAACACATGCTGGGAATTTTACATATAAGTGGACTATGGCTCAGAGCTGAGGAGTTATTTATTTGGACTTTCATTTGTAAATAAGACCGTATTCTCTTCCCTTCCAGGAGGAGCTAGGCAGTTATTAACATAAAAATACCCACAGCCATCTATGATGCTGATCTTATAGGATTTGGAGATCTCAGGAGGTCATTTAGGGTGACAGTGTTGTATAGTTGAAAACATCTGGATCACAAGTCCAAATATTTGGGTAGAGTCCTTACTGTGCTCTCAATAGTTACATTTTCATAATAACTCCTGACCATGACTTGTATGAGCTGGCCTGAAAGCACCTCTCCAGCTTCATCTCACAGTCTTTAATGCTTACCTACTTCCGGCCTCTGCCTTATATCATCAAGTACAATCCAAAGGCACATTTTTGACCTTTGCCGTCTCCTCTGGTGAGAATATATGTCCCACTAGATGCAGGCTGACACATTTTGAGCAGACCCCACATTAAAAGACATGCTAATAAAAGCTTCTCATGATTATCCTGGTTGATTTTGACAAGATTATGTTAAGTGGATAGCAACATTTTATGGAATAAACAAAGGAGGACGGGGGATATAGCAGAGACAGGATGACAACTCAGAGAGGCTGGCTGAGAGCCAAATCTTTAATAAAAGTGAGCCAGGGATTTAGCTTAGTGGCATAAGTGTCTGCCTGGCAAGCGTGTGGTTGTGAGTTCAATCCCCAGTACCAAAAAAAAAAAAAAAAAAAAAAAAAAGGTAAGCATTCAGAAGGGACACTGTCTTAGTCTTCTCATTGCTAAGGCAAAATACTTGACACACAAAGTTAAAGCAGGAAACTTTTATTTAGCTTACAGCTTTTAGAGGTTTCAGTCCATCACTGGCTGGCTCTAAGGCAGGGTATTATCACAGAGGAGAAATAGTTCATGGTGGGTAGAAGACAGCAGAATAACAAGGGACAGCCACAGCTGTTTCTACCCCCTATAGTTTATCCAGACTACTTAGGGTGGGTGGCATTTATACCCTTAATCCTAGTGTCCTTGAGTTTAGCATTGCACCATGGATCAATCCCAGCATCACACACTCTAGATCCAGCCACTTCCGAAGCCTCACTTATGACAGCGTGAGGCTTTGGGGGACATCTAGACATGAGCCACAGTGGGCAAAAAGCCCAAGGTATAGTTCACACTCTCTTTAACCTCAGAGCTCTATTGCGAAGAGTATTCTTTTAAAAGTAGAACCCCTGACACTTTGTTTTTCTTTGCTCTCCACTTTATCTTTCCTTACAGCACCGGATCTCATATTGCATATTCAGCACCTTCTGATCTCATATTGCATACTCATTTATTCTTTTGTTATCTCCCCCACAAGAATAAAAGAATGGCCTTATTCTGACCCAGACATGTGTAGCCCCTGTACCCACAGTTCAGCTCTGGATCTGGGGCAAAGAACAAAAGGTACAGAAGGAAAGCTAGGAGTTGTGTTAGAATAATTTATGATATTTCACATACTTCGTTAATCAAACATTTTCTGAGCACCCATTTTTCTGCCACAATCAATGCTAGATTTTGGAGATACACAGGTGAACCAGAATCTCCCAGTCTTCGTGAGTTTGGAACGTAATGGAAGAAACAAGCTACTACTGGACAAACAGAGGAGGATAAACATCTTTTTAGGGAAGTATAACACCTACGGTAAAAGCAAGGGTTTTGCAAACACAGCTCGCAGAGGGAGATGCTCATGGTGATGTCACGAGGATGAGTTTCAGGGAGAGAGGGGGAGACGGGTTTGGCGAGCACTAGGGCAGAGGAAGCCACAGAGGGTCAAAGCGCAGTCCCGTCCTCAACACGGCTCGGTGATACCCAAGGATCAAATTCAAGGACCAAGACTGCAGCAGGAACCAGGGACCAAGCATTAGTGATCAGGTGTGTTGAAGACTACTCAAGGACTCAGAATTTTATTTTCTGAGCCCTATGACACTATCGAAGCATTTTTAAATCAGTGGAATTGTCAGTATCTGCTTCAGTCTCATTCCTTTAACCAGGTACATTGGAAGTATCACCATCTTACAGATGGGCCCACTGAGGCCCAGAATAACCAATGGAAAACACCGGCAAAATTGATTTAATTTCCTCAATTACTATGTTATCAGATCTCCTTATGCCAGCCCTCCGCCCTCCCTCTTTCTGACTGTTAATCTTACCAAAATTTAAAGGTGGAAGTATTTTCCCTCCATCCTTATCTGTCACCCACAAACACAGTGCTCTCCCTGACTCCCAGAGGCCAGTACCCCTCAGCAGAAGCCACTTGCTGTAGGGCAGAGGGGCTTGTGTGCCAATGGACACCATGTGCACACAGAGCCCCTGTGCTCTGTCCTTGCTTTGGCAGCTGGATATAGCAGAAATGTTTTATCTGAAGAGGTGGCTCTGGGCTGGGAGAGTAGAGCAGCCCTCCCCAGCAAACACCCGGAGTTCAGTATGGTCTGCCCACGCTTTGGGCACGCGTGAGCACTCCCAGTACAACACAGCTGGTGTGTCTAATTTTAGCTCTGCTGCCTCCTTGAAAAGAGACCCTTTAAGGAAATATATTTTCTGAAACAATCTGTATTATAATGGAGCAGCTGATAGACATGTCAGAATATTATTATTGTAAAAAAAAACTCCTCCAAGTAATTATATTTTTTGTTCTTTTCTTTGAAGACGGTATCAGTAAAGCGATTAAGCATGCATCCATCAAAATAAGCATAAAGAAAGAGACCATGGGAAAAAAGATTTTATTTATAAAGAAGTTTAGAAACCTACGGACTCACTTCTTGTGATTTTTTACAAAATGGTTGCAAGCACAAGAACGATTATTTCTGGTATAGTAAGGCAGTGTGTGGCTGGCTAGGAGGAGTCCTGGGGTGGACCCTAAAATCTTTTCAGTACTCCAGGTCCTCCAGGAAGTAAAAGGTTAGTTTCTCAACCAGGTCTTGGACTCATCTGGCGTGCGTGTGTTAACGGGTTCTGAAAGGGCTCCAGACCCCACACTTCTCCGCTTAATCAGCAAGGTTCCTTCCTCTCCCTCTGGCACTACTGTTTTCCCAGTTCTGCTCCTTGGCTCCTCGTCTTCTCTTCCCTCCCGTGGTCTTCCGTGTTTTGTTTAGCAGTGCGGCTTACCTCGGAACTGGGCAGGGACAGAAAAGCAGGCAGCCCTGGTGCGGGGTGGATGGAGGGAAGGATAAGCAATAACCCACACACACACCCCCCTCTGCCACGAGTTCTCCAGTTTCTGTTCCAGCGGCAGCAGGTTTGCTGCAAAAATCGCTTTGCTATTCGAGATAGCCAGCAGAGGGGATCGGAACTTTGCTTGCAGCAGGGGTTCAAGCAGCCTCTTGTTTTTTTTTCTTGGAGGAAATACTGCAGCCTTCTGGACTGCGTAGCTGCTCCCCGGAGAGGCTCTCTCGGTTCCACCCACTGGCTGGAAGGAGGGGAAGTGAATGAAAGGACAGAACGAGCCCCGAACACCATGTCACTCTGGGAGGGAGACAGCAGCAGCTAAGCTGTTCACGGTTTTCTTTTTTTTTTTTTTCCTTTTCTTTTCCTTTCTTTTTTTTTTTCTTTTTCCTTTCCTTTCTTTCTTTTTCTTTCTTTCTGTCTTTTTCTTTTCTTTTCTTTTCCTTTAAGGTTGAGAAAGAGACAAACAGGAGACAGGAAGCTGATCTGCGAGGAGGATTTGGAGTTGTGCTAAAAAGGACTTTGATTTTTTCCTCCCCTTTTCCAAAAGCTGACAATTGACATCGCTACAGACAGCCCGGTCCGAAAACAAACTGCCTCTTCCCCAGTATACCCTGGCAGCCGGGAGAAGCGTGCAAGATCTGAGGAGGCTGTCAGTCTGTCTGTCTGGCTTTTTTTCCTACAGATCCCACTCCCCAGCTTTTTTTTTTTTTTTCTGGTGGTTTTTGTTTTGCTTTGCTTTTTGAATTCTTACCGTGTTGGAACTAGCCAGTGGTGGAGTCTCTGGAGCCTCATCAGTCATCGGGATTGTCAGGAATAGTGGTTTAAGAGGAAGATCGGCCTGGGGCACTATACCCGGTCAACCAGTTCCCTGCTCGGAGATAAAGATTCCAGCTACATGGGCAAACGCCTGGATCAGCCACAAATGTACCCCCAGTACACTTACTACTACCCTCATTATCTCCAGACCAAGGTACGACTCGACCCACGGTCTGGCTATCAGTGTGGTACGTTCTGCACTGGGGTGGGGAGCAGACAGGCTTGTGAATTAGTATTTCACCCTCACCCCAACACCTCTTCCTTCTTCTCTGAAATTAGTAACATACCAGCGGAGTTAATGAGGCGTTGGAAGACATAGGAGGAGAGAAACAGCAGACCCGGCATTGTAGTTTTCTCTTTAAGGACAGATAATAGTTTCACTGGAGTTCCTTTGTTGGTGTTTGGCAGCATAAATGCTGCTGATATCTGTAAAGACCTTTGCAAATGGGTAGGGTTTTAGAAAGGGGATCACAATAGTGATTATGAGGCATGAGAACATAATGTCAGGGGCTTTTCTGGTGAGCTGTTCTTTGTTTGTAGCGCTAAAAGGGTTTTTCCCACCGGAGAGGAGTGCCAGGGTGGGGGAGCCTAACAAACTTTTCATCCCTGAATATAGAATGAAAGGAGGGGGTAGGAAGGCATAAGGGCCCTACAGACGGCTCTCAGAGCTTGTTGGGGTGTTTTTTGTTCTTTAGTGTTTTGTTTTTTGATTTTCTGTTGCCTTACAGACTTTATTTTATATTTTGAATGACTAGGATGCTAGCAACTGAATTAGGAGCTTTAGAATCCATGGTCTTTACTTTTAGATTCTGTTTTTCTGTGTTACTTGCTATCAGGAGGCCTGGATTTTAAGCAGGCATGGAATGTAACTGATAATAATTGGACTGTAATTGGTTAAACACTCTAGGCTCTGTGTGTGTGTGTGTGTGTGTGTGTGTGTGTGTGTGTGTGCCTGCTCAGGTGATCACAGGGCCCAGAGGAAAGCCCACATAACTAAGCAGTGGGCTATGCCCCACCTGAACTTTATTTATCCTTCAGTTAAGACATGAAAGACTCGCAGGTGTGAAATCACTCTTCCATTCATCAATTAAATTGGACTGGGGGGTGTTAGTAGTGAGCCACCTTGAGTGCATGAAAAACATTGTTTTGTGATGCTCTGGCTGGACCCCACAGTCTTCTGAATCCAAATAAATATGCTGAGAGTGAGTGAGGTGAGCCCCAGTGATCTTGCTGTCACCAGACTGGACTCGATGGGATTAGGGTTTGGTAATTCATGCTGTAGTTCTCTCTCCTTTATTTCATCTCTTCAAATAATACCTTTTGGTAAACCAGACTAAGCAGGAGACTTTCAGTATTACATTAAAATTGTTGCTTATATCTATATATTTTTTTCTTTTTTTAATTATTCTGTGATCTACTCTACACCTCCAAGGTCGACTCATGTTGCATTTTGCCTTTGTGAGCATTTAGTTTGTGCTGCTGCTGCTGCTTAAATAGACCAGCACCCTGCTGAGTGCCTTGGATTTTAACTCTTTAGGGGATTGGGTGAAGAATGTTGCCTGCCATTCCTCAAGGAAATGGCAAAGCAAGGAGGAGTTCCGAAGGGAAAATTCACAGCCACTTTTCATCCCCCAAAGAAATGAAAACAATAAGCTCCAGGGTTGCCTGAAAAATATGGAACATTCCATCCCTTTTACTCATCTGATTAAATTCTTTCAAATGTTTAAAAAATCATGTTTTGTTTCAGACCTCGTTTTCTACTACTGTGTGTATTTGAAAAGAAACTTCAGATGCAAGTGAATGAAGTGATTGTTTTCCTATCTGAGATTTCTTTTAACCTGTTACTAGCAGGAAATAAATGTTTTGCATATTATATCAAAGATGAAGGGCTCAAGAAGAGTTACTTTGGCATAGAGCATGTGTGTATTTGTGTGTGTGTGTGTGTGTGTGTGTGTGTGTAATCGGAGTAAATGAGAATGAGTGGCGAGAGAAAAGAGTTGAAAAATACAGAGGGAGTTTTGGAATATTGGTTTTGGGGTCCTGTGTAGTTTAGTGTTGGGTAGAGAGACAGCACCTGGATCTTGTTACTTTCAAGCCAGCCAAAACCATCAATTCCAGAAATATTTTTGAAGAAGTTAGATCCATTAGGCATCCTCAGCTGATATGCAGGCAATTAGATCAGGGTAGTTGGGAATATGGGATCAGCTACTTTGGCTATCATGGTAGTACCTATTGATTATTATGTTCTAAAAAGTCAAGAGAGCTGTGAAGCTGTTGAATATTGTTATGGCACCTCTAGAATGACAGATATTAATAACATTCTGGAAGATGAAGATATGAAAATATGCCTTGTTTTGAAAGTTGGATTTACAGAGAGTATGGGAAGTGTCAATGTGCAATGATATTTTACATCAGGGAATTTTGGCAGAGTTAATCTTGTACAACAAAGCACTAACATGCCCCAGTTTAAGAAGAAAATAACCAAGTTATTTCTAAGTTGTTTTTTGCCTCTGTTACACTTATATCTCAAAATGTAGTTTATAATAACTTTAAAGGAAATATATGCTGCTCATATTTACTTGATAAGCCTGAATGGAATTTTAAAAATCCACTAGCCTAAGCTTGGCTTGTAGTTATAACTCAATTTTAAAGTCATAATTATTTAAAATGATATGTATAAAGAATACTTTTGGTTGATAGAAATATAATTCTATGGTCAAAAAAATCATTTTCTGGTTTATCATACCTTAAAATGTTACCTAAATTCGGTTTTGTTTTCTTCCCAACCCAAAACAAATATTTACTGAAATTTGTTGTTTTATTTTTAAGTTTTGCTTTGTTTTCATCAGGGATGTCTATGGGATGTTTAAAGAGTTAAACTACACTTACTCAGACAGAAAATGCAAAATACTGAGCTTTCTACTTAAATAGTGCAGTGTTCAGTACAACTGTTATTTTGTGATAGAGCAAAATGGAAATGAAATGTTAAAAATAAAAGCAAATATTTTGCTTTCTTTCAAATGTATATTCTAGTTTAAGGGAATCTGTGATACTTCTTTACCTCTTCTGTTCTTATTTCCTATTACATTAGAAGTAGTCTCTTAATTGTGCCTTAAGGAATGGAAATAATATGTATCATGTTTTGAATTATTTTCCAAATGCTCCAGTGTTTTATTTTAGAAAAATATACATGCAAACTAAACAACATGCAAAACCGGAGGTTGACCAGTAGCTGATTTGTAACAATATTGTTGCAATCTGCTCATTTTTCTATGCCTCACATTTTAAAAGATTTTGCTGATTTTCTTTTTGACTAATATTTTCTCTACCAAAATAAAGCAATTTCAAGAAGGAATATTGCTTTTTATTAAGACTGTTGAGAAGTATTAATGATATGTATTAGATAGGATACATGATTGGATTAAAACACAATTTTTTGGGGGTGCAAATTGACATTGCAAGGCCAATACAGTCAGAAAATTTTAGAGAAAAGGGGCCCCCAAGATAATTTAATGACAAAACACAAATGACATTTGATAAACTGTAACCAAATGTTTTTAATTATACCAAAGACCAACCTGTTGCTGTGAGATTATGAAGTCCTGGTTAAATTTCACTCAGAATCCGATATTTGGCATGGTTTTTCTGAAAACACCAACTAGTTTCAGGAGGAAAGCTTAGGGAAAAGAAAGAAAGAAGAAGAAAAGTAAAACATGATCAAAGTGTGGTGCATGGATATCTTGTAGATATTTCTGTCATATTTGGAAAACTTCACCCATCTTCATAAAACTTTAGAAGTCATCCCAGCACATGAGCATGGTTCTTTTTTCTTTCTCCATACCCTTACCAGCCTGATACCCCAGACAGCTCCTAATCGTGCTGCTCTTATGTCACTACTATATTCTCTTCTTTGGACATCTGGTTCCACCAAAAGATCCAGAAGTAAGGGTTTCTCCAAAAGATCCAGAAGTAAGGAGTTCAGATAAGAGGGCCCTTTCAATTTATTTTTTTCTTGGTGTTTATGTTGAGATGCTTGCATGAAGAAGGGGTCAGATGTAAAGAGTAATTCATCAACTGCGTGATGATTTGGGGCTGACATTTCACAGTCTGCAGCCTGGGCGGTCGCCCAACTGTAAAAAGTCTAGCTAGGGTCCCACTGGCTGTGCCATAGAAAGCGCAAACACTTGAAAACACAAGAAGTGAGACGTAGGGGGGAAGAAGAAAAGAAAAACAAGAGAGAAAAGAAAGAAAAAAAAGGGGAGCTCCAGCAGGATAAAGGGAGCAAAAGATATTCTTACAAAGATATGAATGTTCAGATCTCTCAAAAGCGAAACAGAACCTCCCCATAGCACGCTCCTTATATGTGAAAACAGAAAATCTTGCTGAGGGATGGACAAGTTTAAAATTTCCTTAGTACATCCTGCCACAGATTTGCACCGATAGACACAGTTGGTAATTCGCCAGCTGTTTTAAAACAGACTTGAAAACTCCCCAAGTTCTGTTTCTCTTTAAAAGCCTAAAACATACAAAACTGGTTTTCTAAAATTGTTCCACTGATCCAACTTTTAGGTTTAACTCCAAATATGTTCTTTTGCTTTAGGTGGAACAGTGTGATAGCATGAAACTGTGTGTGATAAATCTCATTTGTCTCATTTGAGAATATAGAGAATTTTAATGGGTTTTAAATAAGACAAAAATAGAAACTTGGATCCACCCTTCCCTTACACTTCATTTCTTTAGTCTCTCAAATCTTTACCAGACAGATTTTCTTGTCTTTCTTTTAGATCTGGGCACTTTTTATGATGTAGGCAAGTCACAACATTAGCATTGGTGGCTATTGAAAATGAATAGAAATGTAGAAAGCTCATTTTTTTGTTTTGTTTTGTTTCTCTCTAGAATAGATCCAAATCTAAGGGAAATCCCATATATGTTTCTTTTAAGAGCATCTTCTTTCAGCATTTTCCTTTCACTTTCTTTCAGTCTGGAAAAAAAGAAAAGCAGAATTATGTAACACGCAGTTATTTCCATGAAGTAATAAAGTCCATTTGGGGGCTGGGGCAGGGGAAGTTTTGTAGGGAGAGCAGAAAAAAAAAAAAAAAAAAAAAAAGGAGAAGGAGAAGGAAGGCTGAAAGTTCATTCCAGGTCTTTCTGGCTTCAGGAATTCTGGAAAACTTCATTTTTGCACTAATACGATTTTACATTATCAGTGGGTCTTGAGAGAGAGACGGCTTAGTCACAATTACAACCTTGCAAAATTCTAGGAAAATCTATCTTTTCCATTAAAAGAAAAGTTTTTTAGTGTCAAACATTTTATTCACAGTAAATGGCTGATGTGTATTCAAAATTGGCTTCAAGTACTGCATTAAAATTGTTTTGTGACAGTCTCATGAGCTACAGCTGTGTGTGATTAAATAGTGTAATATCAAAAGCATGTGAGAGTAGATGTTCTGGTGCTATAGCTTGTGCAGAGCAAGGGTCCAGATGGAGCTGAGGGAGACCAAGAGCAGAAATGTATTCGTGTGTGGTAATATGTGTACTGAGCAGATCTGTGGCTGTTTTTTTGCAGTGGTGGGAAAATGTTCAACTATTTTGGGTGTTTTTAAAATATGCTTTCTCAAAATGGAGACAGATGAACAATAGCAACTTTTAAAAATATGGACTAGATGATACCATTTAATTAGAGAACACATCGGTACTGAATGGATTTAAAATCAGTACAAATGGAAAGATCAAAATTGCTCCCATGGAGCACATATTCAAAAAGCACAAGTGAATTTTTCATTTCTGCTTTGAAATTATAAATGCTTATCTTCTATGATTTTGTAACTTTTATCTGTGGAACTATTGTAGGAAAATCTTTAGGCCATTTATCCCTGAAGAAACCAGTGGAAGGTTTCTTCAGTTCAGCCTTTTAGAGACAGCAAAAGAGCTAACAATGATTTTTCTTCAGTGATATTTGGAAATACAATGCCATATTAAGTTTTGTAAAAAAATTACACTTCTGTTTATAGTACTCAAGATTACAAAGTTACACAGGGGCACATTAGTTTTATTCTTGAAGTAAAGAAGTTTCTGTCATCTAGAATTAATAATATTAATAAATTTCATAGATTTATTATAATAAATTGATCTTTACTAGCTATTAATTTATATATAATAAATTATAATAAATGTATGTAGGATTTCCTAGTAAATGATTGTTTTCAGGCCATGAGAAAGCTTATAGAATTGGGTATTGGTGTTCTGATTTCCAGATTTTAGACACTAAAAAAAATAAAAGAAAGAAAAACAGTGAGAAAAGGAGAAGTAGTCAGAAGGGAGTTGATATGGTTGCTTTTAATTTTTTCTCTCAACATGATATTGGCAGATAATCTGGGAACATCTAAAATATTTGGGGCTTTTCATATACACACTTATTTTTCAGGAAATATAGATCATGTGGAATTAGATACATGAATAAAGTTTGGGTGATTCAGTACTTGCACTTCTAAGATATATTAAAATTAAAGAAATGAATAGTTAACATACTTTTTTCTTTAGGGACATGCTCTGATTTCTGTGTCATTCACTGTTTTCTAGGTCAGGTTCATTTGCTAAGCTTCCTTCTAGGTTTAACTTTTGTGCCTGTGCCTTGGAAAGGGCTGAGCCTTCTTTGGTGTCCTAGTGGTATTGTGAGGTGACCTCAGTTTTATGCCTCTGAGGAGTTTCCATTGGATTCCTCAATGCTTTCTACAGAGCGGATCAAATGCTGCTTTACAAGCTGTCTGGTGATTTGTCAAATTTAGCTGTGTGTATCCTTTGCCTCATCTGAATCCAGTGCACTGAGACAAATGTATCCATCACTTAAGAGTGTGTGGAGAGCATTCCTGGGGAGGGGGGAGCAAATGGCAAGTGTCACTTAATCATTCTCATTGCAGGCTTTGTTGGGATGGTTACAGTGTTTTCCTCTGAATGGGTAAAATTAGAGCTTTGCATGAAGTTTTCCTTCTCCTCCTCTAACTTCCTTTCAATAGACTGAGAAAGAGTTGAGGGGCGTGCATGAAGGTGGCTAAACTAATTGAGATAATGAAGGAAACCAGGGCTTCCGCATTAAAATAGTGCCAGCTTTACTTCCATGAAGGATTACAGGTCCTAGAATAAATGACGAATTAATAACTAATACTTGCAATTTTATTTTTGTTAGAATTTGCAAAATCTAAAAATTCCTGAATCCTCAAATATCAGCCTTTAATGTGTGAGACCAAAATACTATAGTTACCATAATATGTGGTAAAGCAGGAGGAAAATAATAGGATCCCAAGGTCATGTAAACAACAAAATTATGTTTATCATTTCTCTTCTTAGATACCCTTTTTCTCCCCTAAACTAATGAAATTGAATTTTATGAAAGGTCCCATTTGTAATAATGTATGATTTTATCTTTGAAAATAACATTTTTTTCTTATAATGCATATAATTTGGTGAATAAATTATTACTATACTTGCTCTAATTGCATGTGTGCATTTGGGGTATGAGCAGGGAACATAATACTTAGAGAAAAATCCTTTGTTTCTGTTCATGCTAATCTCTGTATTAGTTTGTTCACCTGTGAAATGGGAATAATGTGACCCCCCATCCCAACCCTGCTCTCCATTCTCATCAGGATACAGCAATGACCTCTGTTAGGGGAAGAATAACATTGTACTGTTCAGCCTAGGATCATCCATAGGGACACAGAACTACTGTACGTTTTTATTTACTCATTACAGACTCAAATTTGAGGGAAACAATCTGTCATTTTAAATAGAAGAGTTTAGGAGGTCTCCAAGTGTGTAAAAAGCAATTTTTACTTGTTGGAACTCAATCTTTACTATGTTCGTTGGAGAAATACTTGTAATCCATCAAACAATTAAGAATACAGATATCTACATATAAAAAGCCTAAAGGGACTATATTGAATTCTCAAACAAAAAAGATGCAAATTAAATCTCAGATGTTCTTGTATGAATAATAAACAAAATAAAACCACTAGATGAGACTTGCGTACAGTCAAGGTAGCTGTGATAGTGCCCATTCTTCTTGCACTGAAAATAATGAATAGTAAAAGAAAAATAAAGCTAAGGACATTTTAAATATTGGCAGTAATAATTACAGATAGTAATAGTTATGTGTTTAAATTTGTTTTAGAATTAAATGGTGGGATTAAAGTTAATATTTTGTTAGTATGCAACATGCATATGAACACTGGGATTTCTAATTTGTGCTGATCATCTTGAAGCTGCATATTGATCGTGTATAGAATTTAATAAGCACATTGAAAAGTCTTTTCATTGTTTTTCTAATGTGTGTACTGCTGTCTATTTAATAAGTGGTTTCTGCTGACTGATAGCAATTTAATAAAAAATGATGCTAAGTACCCAGTTTCTAGAACTTGTTAAGATATAACTTCATAAAAACTTTTTTTATGAAGGCGAGTGATGATTGAAGCTATTGTTCATGTTTGGAAATGCTAATTTTGCCCCCTTTAAAGATATCAATGACACAAATTGAAATGTGGCACCCTGAGTTAACTTAAAATCAAGATATCTTAAGTTTCAATTACTAAATAGTTTTGAATAGATGGAGTATTTGAAAAAGTAAATACAATGCTTGAAATGATGTTGGTCACATCACTTACTGATAACTTGTCACGTCTTCAGAAATTGTTTTCTACAATATGAAATGAAAAGCACAATGACATTATTGTGATGTTTAATTGCTTCATGAGAGAGGAAAGAACCACATTTTATTTTCTTGTACTTGGTACCAGTCACTTGTTAAGTCATGACAACCCTTTTGTTTGCCTCGGTCTTGACTGATGGCTACTAAAAGTATTGTCTGATGTTACAGCCATCACTTGAAAATGTACCTTTAGAAATAAGAGCATTACATTCCTAAAGAGGAAGAGAATACTGAAAAGAATAAAAATCTGATATTCTTTCCTCAATTCACTAAAAAATGATTAACCCACTGACTTTAAACTTCATGAGAACAATATATCATGTTAGCAACTTCAGAAGTTTTTATTTCTGATTTTTTTATTATGTTTTATTTGTTGATAAATTGGAAAAAACACAAGGAAAAAATCAGAAGGAATAGCTGAATGAACACTGAAGAATTTCTCTTCAGGTTTTATGACTTCTTTGAAAGATGACAGCTGATGTTTGGTCTATTTCCTATGAAAGTTTGGAGACCTCATCCTATCTCCAAATCATTGCAAATCAGAAATTTATAATAGGTATTGAAAAAGCTTGTATAAAAGCTCTGAGTGTAAGTAAATTTCATATGTGCTTGTGAATGTGGCATCATCATTGTTCAAAGATTCTAACCTATGAATTGCTTTCAGGTACAATGAAATTACAAGAAGTCTAAGTTAAATAATTAATAAAATTCACAATATATTATTTTGCATAGGAATGCAAATAATTATCTATTAGTTTTAGTTTTGCGATTTTTATTTCTAGAGTTTGAAGGGAACCTATGTTTTTTTTCTCATCATGCCAGCATTTCTGAGTCCCTGCAGTGATTAAAGAATTGAAAATCTGACCCTATGTCTCATGATTAGGGTCTTTTATTAACAAGATCTTGGTATTTTACTAAGACCAAATTTCTGAAGAGCAACACATGGCAGAACAGCCCAGCATATCGGAAAATATTATTAACATTCTTTGGCTAAGATATCTCAAAGGCAGACATATTGGGCTGACCTTTGGCAGCAGGAGCAGCTGGGAGTTCCAGGTCTGGGTGCCAGACTCACAGCGTTTTTCATTGTGTAATTGGTGGCAATGTTTATTACAGACAGTGCTTGACTGTAACAGGTGTTTCCCTGGGCTCCCAGCTTAGAGATACAGACAGAAAGTGAATCAATAGCACAGTACTTTCTCTATTGGATAATCTTTCTGAATTCTTCTGTCCCAAAACATAGTAGTGAGTTTTTTACATATATTCAAATTGATATTTCCTCTTCTTTCCTAGTTTCTATGGTGCACTTTACCTCTGGTAACATCTCTGGGTAGCCAGGCACCTCTTTCTTCACCTAGAGGATTCATATCTCTCCTAAAGAACCCATGAGCAACCAGCGCCACCACTGATCTTACAAAATGGTGGAGCATCAGGAGGTTGCTACATATTGAGCCCTGAGTGAAGCGTGATCGTTTCCGTCATTTTCATTCTTATCCCAATATTGCAAAATCTAAACCCCAACAATACACATGGCCTTCATCTCCTATTTTAGACAGGAAAGAGAGTTTTTCTTTTTATTGTTGTTAACATTGTTCTGTATTTATTTGTTTTTGCTTTTCCTCCAGCTCCAAACATACCCTCATTCCTAACCATTCAATCCCTTCTCTGTCTTGAAGAGAAAAATCTGTCACAGTCACCCTATGTTATGATTCTCCATGTAATTATCTTTTCATCCCAGTTCACAGGAATGATATCAGCTTGTAATGAGTCAGCTTTTTTATTGCTCTTACGCATACAATGCACACACACACTCGAAAGCTTAGAACATTATTTTAATGGCATTAATTTGCTCAGAGATTGGATGGACCAAGTAGAGACAGATTGGTAAACTGGTTTTAAGAAGTCACTTAATTGTTTTTCCTGGTTGTAATAAATTGTTTTGTTGCTAGTTGGTAGCTCAAAGAGACGAATCTTATAGAAATGTTAGTAATATTTTTTTCTTTCTGCCAAAATATTTTTTCCCATCGCTGAGATATAGTGACAGTGTTTTATGCAATTTAGATATCATGTACTATGCTCTTTAGATAGCTTTTATCTCCTATTATTCTTCATAGCATCTCTTAGAAATCTTTGATTGCTTGATTCTAATTTCCCTAGATAATTTCATAGTAGTTGTTCGTCTTGGGGAGAGGCTAATCTTCCCATGACACTTAGTGAAGAGGCTGCTAACAGCAGATTAGAACATGATGACAAGACGCACTTTGTACCACTGGAATTTAACGAGTGATTTTTGAAGAGCCTCAAAGAAGCCAAAACAGAGACAGTCAGAGTCTAAAAGTGCTAATAGTAAATCAGATCTTACTCCACTTTTAAAATTTGCTGGAAGTTGTCGATTTTTTTGCTTTCCAAAAGCAAAAAATAAGACCTATTTGGCAAGCAAATATAATTACTAATAGAATAACCATCTTTGGGGGAAAAAACTTCAATGCGGATACAAAATTGGATTCGGAAGAGTAGTGCAGTGGTGACTTCTGATGTTGTCAAAAACAAAAGACTCTGACACTGTATGCTCTGCTTTCCTTACTCGTATCCTGTGGCTGAACTGTTGAGCTTTTGTTTTTGTAGTTTTAACTTATTTGTGTGCTCTCGGGGAGATGCTGCATGGAAGCATTATTGGAAAGAAGATTGTTTTGTTTTGTTTTTCAGAAAGCTTTAGAGTGAAATATTAATAGGTATTTTGAAATTTCTGGGTATAAAATGTTGGTGTAAAAATAATTGTGAGTCAGCCTCTTATTCTGCATAGAATGGATCTAGATTTGAAGGGGAAAAAGCAATGTCATTCATTATAGAACCAGCAAAGCTGTATTGGCATAAGAATCACATGATGGAAACTGCTAACCAGACAACAGTGACATTTGAAGGCCACAAATGTGCCCGAGGTCGTGGGAAGCAGGTCAGCTGAGGGTGTGTCCAGTGGTGCTTATTGTTCTGGACCCTCAGTATAATCATAACCTAGAAGGTAATGTCTAGATTTCCATGTGGCCCAAGAAAGACTAATTACTATTGTAATTCTCCATGATCCATCTTTTGTGCCTTTTTTTGTACCCATGTCTCCACTCTTATTTCATTCAGATTGGCTGTCTGGCGTGACCTTGTTTTTTTTACACAGCCTCTTCTGAATTTCCCTGCTTGGCCCGATTGGCCTTCCTGGGGGTGATTCTTTTGTTTCCTATTACACGCCCCTTGTTATTTCCTACAAACCGCTTTTCTTCTACTCTCAAATTTTCTGTTATGGATTTTCCTCCTTTATCTCCCTGCCCTCTAGTCCTCTTTCATTTTATACTCTCAACCTTTGGTCCCTTCCTGTTGTTTATATTTCATTACTGCATGTGGGTTTGTGTTTTTACATTTCATTCCAAGGTAGAGTGAGATTGGAATTTGCTTTCTCTTTTTGTGCCTGATTGTAAATTTATTTTTAGATTTCAATGAATCTGTTTCTCTCTGTCACTCCCTTGTTTAATATGTGATATTTTAATATCATATATATTTATATCATAGATATAATTATATTTCTATCAGGGTTAGTAATCTGCAGACTAGAGACACAGTGCTCTTGTGGGATCTACTCTAGTGCCTGATGCACTAACAAAAGGTTTTCAGACTGAATTAACCGCCTTGTTCTGCACCTATTGTACATTACTCTGTTGCTAACGGCAATGCTTTTTAAAGTCAGAACCGCTTAACATCGTCTTTACTTCTGCGATGCTTTATACATTCTGTGTACCAGAAAGAAATGAATCTCAGTAAACGATCCCCCAAAGTATCCAGACTGATGTAATCTCTTCTCACCCTAGTATTCCCTGAGAAACATGTGGGTCACTGGGATAACATTCTCAAGGGCTGTTGGCTGAAGCTGGGTTACGTCCTTAGCTCATGGGGTACTCTCTGTTACCAGCAGGTGAGCTAAGTCAGACGTCATAGTAGAACAAGGGAAAAAAGAAAGAAGAGAGAGACAGAGAGACAGAGAGATAGAGACAGAGTCGGAGTGAGAGAGACAGAGGAAGGGAGAGGAAAGGAGAAGAGAGAAGAGAAGAGAAGAGAAGAGAAGAGAAGAGAAGAGAAGAGAAGAGAAGAGAAGAGAAGAGAAGAGAAGAGAATGAGACTCTGAAAAGGAAAAGAAACGACCATGGTGCTGCATTCCAAGATGCTGGCAAGGGACACCACACATGTGCCAGCTCAAAGGGGGCAAAGTGGATTTCAAAGACAGACGGAGAAGTCAAGACTTGGAACTTCAGGATAAAAGAAAGCAAGTAGGTCAGGACTAAATGGTAGTGGTAATGGTTTGGAAAGAATTTGAGAGGCAATTCCTGAGCAATGGCCAAGAATATCAGCCTTTATATGTGGCTTCCTTTCATGCATTTGCAGAAAATTGGGCATATCAGCAGATGAATTTAGCTTAAACAGCTAGGACATGAGCTGAGTTGTAGGCCCAGAATTTTGTCAGTGTTACTTAGTCAAGATCCAGAATCTTCAGCAAAAGAAAAGTTGGCTATTAAATATGCATGGCATGCACCTATACGCAACAATCACCTGATGGGAGTTTTCAGAATTTTGAAAGGGTTTGAAAGATCAGATGAGAATGACAAAGGTTTCTTTTCAGAAGAAGAATGCTCACAGTTTCCCAATATAGTTAATTAAGCAGGTATAAAGCTATGCCTAATGTAAAAAGAGATAATGTAAGATTCTGAAATAAACTTCAAAGGATTCTTCACATTGAAATACATGGAAAAATAATCCAGCTGTGGAGAAATGAACAAAATGTGATTTTGATTTTGGTTTTTCTGGGTTTTTCCCAGTTATGCAAAATCACTTTTGTTTGCTCTACAAGTATTTTGTTGCATCAAAATCTTTTACTGCATTGGTATCATTATTACGACTGTAGAGAAAAGTTTCTAAATCCACAACTCCTCTAAATTTAATAAAGTTGTTATTAAAAGTTAATTCATGATTTGTATGTCTGGTAAAATAATTAAACATACATAATAAAAATGTTAAAAATCTCAATACACCACAAAGTCATATCATCAAGAAATCTCTAAATAACCTATTGGCTGAGTGTGTCCTTCAGTACCCTTCTCTACGCTCATGCAAATATATCACAAGATCTATGATACGTAAAATTATACTGATGAGGTTATTTAATTACTTCCTTTTCAACAACAAACATATTTTGTACTTTCTTACCAGGTCATTAGAGCTCTCTGTTACTTATTATCAGAATAATTGTTCTTACTATGTTTGTACCAAATGTTATGGAAGTATTGCCCATTGACAGACATGCATTTTATTGACACTGCTTCACCAGTTATGAAACATGCTATGATATGCAGTAACATTGCTCATTTAAGTGTCAAAAATTGAATCGATGTCTTTTAATCAAATTGGTTTCCTTTAAAACACAGAAAGTCACCTGATGAGCTTCTTGTTATGCAAAGGTTTGCTTGGATGCCTCTTGCAAAGATTCAGTGACCTTGATGATTGTCCCAATTCTTTGTGCTTGGGTAACACAGGTTATGGTTGTGCTAGTGACAAGATGAACACCCTGATTGGTTTCAGAATGAAAGAGAATCCTCTTATTTGGAAGCAGCAGAGATGTCTCATTACTGTGGGACACTACTGCAAATTCCGGTATTGGCTTTTCATCCCCAGTGCTACCATTGCATGGTTTCTGTTAACGTTGCATGTACTACTCTTGTGTTCCAGAACAACATGTGTACTTTTGCCACCTGATATTCTAAACTGGACGTGCAGCAACAGGCTAAGAACTTTAAACAGCCTAAATCTTGCTAATGTATTAAAATGCCACTGAAACACTTTTTTGTCCTAGAGCAAACATTTTATTTCCCAAAGGTTTTGAGTATCAAGATTTTTCTGTACATATTCTCATTTTGGGAAGATGAACGATTGTGTTTTCTGATAACTCCTGTCTTGATTATTATTAGTGCTACTTAATATCAAGTAATGTTATAGAATATCAGTTCAGCTGGAAAGAAGGACTCTTGTAAATCTAACGAACCTAGATTAAGTCTGATTGTTGTGTTTTTTTTTTTCTGTAGTTATAGTAGTTCTTTTTCAACCTTAACCCCAATTTTATTAAGATCAGAATAAGAGAGTAAAAAAGTAATTAAAAATTTACCTAATGAAGATTATATGCTAGGATAACATTGAAATATAGTAATGAAATTTGACCAAAAGAATATAAAAGCCTCAAGAGTTTGTTCTTACTATAAAAAGGCCAAGAACATGTATTTCTAATGACATTTAATACTGTTCATATAGTCACATTTCAAAGAATTTAATCACATCTTTCAAAGTTTGATGATTATTTCCTACACACTTTTTTGGGAATTCAGGGAGATTTTCCTAACTAAGGACAAAAATGATATTTTTTTACTTATACTTTGAGTTAGGCATTGGCAGTTCAGTTCAACACCTTATAGCCCAATTAACATTTTCTCTTTTTACAGTTGGAAGATTAACTATTTTTCATTCATCCTCGAAAAGCACTAGTGTAAAATACATCACTTAGATTTAGGGCAAGTAGAAATATCTTTAAAAATCTAGAAAATTAATAATCAGTAATGATACAAACCAAACAATTTGACAGACAGCAATTTGATCTGAGTTTGACCTGAGTTTTAAAATTTCTCATTGTAAAACTTGTTTTAGTACCATTTCTGTGTTACCACTTTCCTGCCTTTGAACAAAATGCCCACTGCCCCAAGTTTAAAGGAAGAGAGGTTTATTTTAGCTTATAGTTTCAATGAAGTCAATTTGTGATTAGCTGGTTCCAAGGCAGAAACAGCATGGCAGAAAGAGCCTGGCCAGAAAGAGAGAGAGAAAGGAAGGAAGGAAGGAAGGAAGGAAGGAAGGAAGGAAGGAAGAAAGAAAGAAAGAAAGAAAGAAAGAAAGAAAGAAAGAAAGAAAGAAAGAAAGAAAACTAAGTAGAAAAAGCTGTTACGTCTTGATGGCCAGGAAGCAGAGAGACGGATTTGGAGCTGGAGATGAGAACATCCCCATCCAGGTTACACATCCAGTGACCTGCCTCTTCTGACCAGACCCTACATCCAAATGTCACATTTTTGGAGGACATTTTAGATCCAAACCAAACAATTCCAGTACTTCCTTACCTTTTTATATCTCAGTTTCCTGTCATTTCTTTCCATCACAAGAAGATTTAGTTATTTGCTAAGAATGTCTTCAGGATCAATATTAGACTAGTGGCAATGTGCTTCAGTGTTCTGCAAAGAATGCCAATCTATTAACGTATTATGAAGCTGATGAAATATAAATAAGAACCATTGACTCAAAGCAATTGTGATTAGTGATAATGGTGGAGACAGCGCAACCGAGAGTGGGGATTGACTTGGTGCATGAGCATAATGGGCCGCCGAACCTTATGATGGCTCAGATCAATGCCACGCATTGAATCATTCTTTCTACCTCTATTATGCTTCTCAGCATCTAGCTCTGCAGTCAGTGACACTAAAAACCATATCGAGATGGGCTGTCAAATTTTTCACATATTTCTTTCATGATCTATTTTTTTTTTTTTTATTGTTTGTCTGTTTTGGAAAGTAGGGCCAGTCTGTCCCAGTACTCTGGTGAAAACTCACTCTGCAATCTAAAACGAATGTATTGGAAAATGGTCTGGTTCCTGTATCGCTGTATTTCATAATGCTTGTACTTTCCTCATCTAAATTCCCAGGATGCCTCCAGCCCCTAGAATAACCAAATTAGAGGGAAGGAGAGGTGAGTATCAATTCTTCCTTTTCTAGAGTGAAACCTCATGTTTAAAAGTGCCATGAGTGAGGTTAATGCTGGTGCTGGGTATGGAGTTAAGTTTTAACTAGACAATTCCCCAGCTCTGCAGCGTGGAATGAAGAACTGAGTTTCCTTTTAGTTTTTCAGCTTAGCAGGGCTCTGTCCAGTAAACTTCAAACTTCCTCATGTTGAATTATCCCGAAACTTTAATTTTACTCTCCTGTTAATCTTCCTCCCATTACTGTCGCTGCTCTCACCAAGCACTCAAGCTAAAAACTCAAGGATCACCTCAATGGTAGTTAAATTGTTTGACCCCCAATCCCTACCCTGGAAGGCAATGATTACTTAATAAATACTAATTTAATAAATGATTGATCCTTGTATATGGAATTTGATGTTCAATGTCTAAACTCTAAGAACTCTAATGGATACTTTTAGACACTTACCTGCTTCTTCTTCTCTTCAGTATGTCCTGTAAGCTTCACCACATGAGAATCTTTGTCTGTTCCATCTTTATATTGCCCTACATTTTACACAACTAGCTGAACGCTGTCAATGTCTACCGAATAGATGATTTTATTCCCTATGCATCTTCTAACTGACTCCATAAATGTTGAGCAAGTTGAATAAAACCTCCTCTTCCCTTATCATAATTAATTTATAGGTTATTTTGTTATTTTTAATTTGAAAATAATATTTCAGTTCCATTTCCAAGACATTCATATAAATCGACAAAACAATGTCAAATTACACACCAGGTGTTTGGCGTATTTTTTGTAAAGTACTTGATTTCTTCCTTTACTCATATGCTTACTCCAAAGTTAAGCTAGACTTAATCAGAAACAGATACCTAAATACCTCCTCTCACCTGTTAGTATGTTCAATCTGATGATCTGAAGATACTTTGGTAAAAAAAGGAAAATAGATTTTCTGGGTTTGTGGCTCATTGTAATATTTTTCCTCTCATCATAGTGTCCGTTATTTTGTACCCTAAGTTAGTTGGTACTTGGAACAGTAGGACACAAAATAAAAATACTGTATTGATCAGTACATATTTATAGACTCTCCCATACACAGGATGGTTGAGCTAAGAAAAAAGGTTGTAATGTGATTCTTGCCCTTTAGAGGCTGATACTTTATGTGACAAAAAAGAGGTGACTCATGGAACAAAAGAGAGGGATTAAACATGAAATCATGTAATACTGAGTTAAATTGAAAGAAGAAAAGTTGATAACTGGGGCAAGTAGACCCATAAAAGGAGAAGATGAACTTGAAGTAGGCAGAGATTCATATGCTGCTGTATTGCTTAAGTCAAGCAGAGTAGGCGGGGTCTTCCTGCTGGGATAAGAGCAGAAACAAAGCACACCATTGAGTTGGAACTGAGAAAGATACAGGGCAGTGAGAAACAGACCTCTGCGGGAGAGGATGTCAGTTACCCAGGCCCCACAGAACAGAGACTGCTGTGGCCTGAAAAGAAAATCATAATAATAATCATTTCATCTTGGTGAAGAGAGTGGTTTTGTAAATTTACTCCAAAGACATTAACTACAAATGATGTTATCCTTTGAATCAAGATGATGATTTGGTTTCAAACGTGTTAAGCCTGGGGTAAGAACTGGCACTGAGATGAAACTGCACTGGTACTGCTGGGTGATCCAAATCTACGGCCACAGACTTAGGAGTCATAGAGGAGGTGACGTTTGAAGTGATAAATAGTGGTCACCAACCTATGATAAGGCAGTGATTGCAGGGAGATATAACTTATTTGGGAACGACAGTGAGAAAGTTTCTTCTCTTCCCTTTCTGTGATACACATTTCTTTACTTCTGATGTAAGATGATGAGCCTCTTTAACGGTTAGGAAACTAACTCGAGTGTTATTCCTAAGAGAGTTTAGAAAACTTGCCTAGCCAAAACTTCACCCATCTGAAATTCTGAAATTTTCTTGTCCAGCTTTTCATTTCATTCTCCTAAGCAACTGTTCCCTAAGGTCTGCTTCTGATTTTGTTCCCACAATACTTTTGTGTGGATCCTCCCAATTTCCAAAGTTTTCTTCAGGCAGAGTAAAACAGTAACAGTTGGTTATGTTTCGCTTTATTTTATTTAATTATTTTTGGCTGGTCTAAATGATATTTTTGTGCTTCAATGACCAATCAACTGTTTTGGCTTTGTTCTTCCGTTACATGTTAAGCCATGAATCCTTAAACTTGAACCTGTGCAGGAATCCGCAGAAGGATTTGTGGAAACACTAATCTATGTTTCACTATTTTAATGATTGTCCTGGGCTGGGGTGGAGGGAGAGCTAAATTTCTCCTAGTCTCCTAGATGATGCCTGTAATTTTCCAGCTATGGGGGAAACAGCCATTTCTCTTTTTTTACATTTAGCCTTTTTTCTCAAAGACACATCCATCTATGTGAAGTAGTATATTGAAATTTATTGATGGTGGTATTATTATTATTGTTATTATTAATGTGTACTTTATAGTCACTTCTCCAGATAGGTATAATGCAATATAAATAATTAATAATAATTAATTAAAAGTTGGTTCTCGAACAATTTTAAGTCTGGGGCCTCCACACTTTCATGATGGAAATTTGAAAGGTAGTGAGTTGTCCTCTAGATCTTAGGGAGAAGAAAAGTTGGTTTGTTTGCTGAGAGTTACAATTAACTGATTTTTTTCATTGCATACTGAAAAAGGTTTTATTCAAGTGCATATTAATATATAATTTAATTAGTGATTTTTGAAGATATTCAGAGAAAGGAGATGCTGCAAAAGGGATGGGCCAGAGGTGAGAAGGTAGAATCTCGAACTTCAAACAATCTTACTAATAAAGAGGCTCTCTGCTGTGTATCTGGGTGTTTTAACAGGCTTCATTCTGTCTGAGGAAGAATCCCTCTACCTGTCCATTTCTCTATCTTTGAGTTTCATTTTATAAGCAATTTTCTTATGCTTTTATTTCTCCAAAATGTGAAAATGCTGCTCATATATGGATATTTTCTGTCACCTGTAGATATTGTTCCAGGTTATACCTTAGTCTTGATGTGGAATTGATTTAAGGTAACTTTGCTAGGATTCACTTCATCTCAGTGTATGCTGAGAAGTCCAGTTTCTAAGTCTTTTGGGCTGAGGGAACAACTATGGCTTCCTAGCGATTCTCCATGGCTGCTAAATGACAAGTCCTCTGAAAAGCCAACAACTACAACTTGGTGGAAAATCATTTGCTCTCCTGTTGTCCATTTGTTCATGCACTTAGGAAGCAGAGCTATAGAACTTTATAAAACTGAAAAGAACTTTGAAATCATCAGGGCTAGCCCTTTCACTATGAAGTTGAGGCTATAACCTTTGATTGGTGTTTGTCTATCTCATGAACCTGGCAATTGACATAATTCAAAAGACTGATTTACTGTTAGATGTAGCGTACAGTGTTGCAGAGTGTTCCTCTTTTGTGATACCTTATTATGAAGTGTGTTGCTTGGCGCTGGGTTCAGGTGCTAACCTTAGAGTGCAAACCCATCAAATCTTAACCTCTAGGTCCCTTCTTTATGAATTGTGTGTGTGCATTGTAAAAGCCCTCTATTTTGCTTATTTTTAAAAGAGGATTTTCTTTTCATTGAAATTGCCTTTTTAACCTTTGTAGCAGAGGATGACAATAAAAACTGCAAAGAATAAATCCCATTGCGAAGAATGCATCAGAAGGCATCAAATCAGGCTGAATAGATTGTGGATTTGTACTGATAGACATAGAATTTAATTAATGAATGAGGGGAAATAGGGTTTTTTATAAAAAATTCTTAATTTTTTTAGTATATTTTGTTGTAATGGGACGAAAATGGTCAAAACCTTGATTGTAAATATTTACTCATTTGGGGTTTCGGTTTTTCCTTCTGTAAGAGATTTCGTTGTGAGGATTGGGGTAATACAAGCAGTATGCTTTGCAGATGGCTTTTGGTACTTAAGAAATGCTAGTTACATTTATGGGCTATACCCAAGTTAAACTGATATTTAGAATGGATGGAAAAGATGGATTTACAAGTACTGAGAGACTATGTCTGATCTTCCCACACTTTCTCCTAGACCCCGGTTTGTTTGGCTTTGCATACTTGGATCCACTGATATCACCCTCTCACTGATAAAGCTCTGCCTCAAACTTTACTGATCAAGGAGGACTGTTAGAGCTCTAACTTCACCATGTGGGAGAGCTTAGAAATAAATCACCAACCCAGGGATGGAATGTGGAAATCTGATAATAAATACCACCGATGCCTGACGTTCTCGCCAAAGGTCAACTAGGTCACCATATGGCCTTTGGGTTTCATAGACCTATGGGTCCCCCTAAATCCTGTGCTAGTCATAGCATTTGATATTACCGTAAACCTTGTGTACTATTCCAGGACAGTTTTGATTCCCAGCATTGTTCATATCCATCTTCCTTCTAAATGAAAATCTAGTCCTTGCTGAACTCCAGTAATCTGAGCCCTTCCTTAATTCCCTTCCCAAATTCCCGGAAAGGACTGTTCATCAGTTACTACTGTTAACTGTATGCCTTTCCTTGATTTCTCCATCACAGTAATTTGTACTTTCAGTGCCTGACTTTTGAAGCATCATGTGAGTTTGTCCTTTAGTAATAACCTTTAGAAACTGCCCACCTGGCCTCAAGTCCTCCCACTTTTCCTCTTCACCCCTTAATTATGCAGCTACACTAGGCTTCTTCCTTTTGCACCAGTTTTCCAAAGTCTTTCTGGTCCCCAAGGGGTGTTCCCTTTGCTTCAGCGTTCCCCTTACCCTACTCAGTCTCACCGCGATTGGATTTTACTTGTTTTTCACATCTGAGCTTGAAGTCCTCTCCTACTGGTCAGCATAAAGGAAGCCCTTAGTTAAGATTCATTCCTTCACCAGACTTTAATTCTCTTCAACACCTCTTATCCACACTGGTATTTGATATTTTTGTTTGTTTACTACATATCTTCCCTACTAAAGTGTATGCTCTGTGAGAGCAGGAATCTCTTCTATCCTGTTCTCATCTAAGTATCCAGCACCCAGAACAATAGCTAGCTCATAGTAGTAAGTGTTCTATAAATGTTCATTGTGTGCTTTGTAAATATTTTAGCTACCTTTTAGGTTTAGGTCTGTATCTGGCTATGTTCTTTGTTGTGGTGCCAGAACAAATGCCAGACTAGTGATTCCTTGGTCTCTGATAATGAAAATGAAACAAACTTCTCGCCTCTGATTTATTGTCCAACTTCAGCCACCCAGCTCCCTAAGCCAGGATAACACTGATAATTGATGGTTACATACACAATCCTAAGAGCATTCAAGGGTCCTCATAAGTTAACCTGACCATGAAATCAAAATGGCTTGTCCATCTCTGATCCTTAAAGTCATTTCTGGATTTCCTTTCCTGGAATTATATTGAGGGCATCTGCAGTGAATTACCTAAATCCTCTTTAGGTAAAGTGATTTTCCAGAGCAAACTGTTTGGAGAAAATTTTGCTCTTCATTTTCAAAATACTTGAGGGAAGTTATCAAAATAATAAACCAGAGATTCACCATTTCAGTTCTGCTACAACTCAGCAATCACAGAGTTGACAGAAGGAAGCTATAAACCTCTGTAGGGAGGTTTTGCAGAACATGTGAAAACCAAAGCACAAGGTATAGACAGACACTCCTGTCTTTGTTATTTGACACTTACTTGTGTTTCCTTAGACCTTTAGAAAAACCTATCTTCTGAAAATTTCAACACATGATTTTTGCATAGATGGTGTTTGATCTCCCTTGTTGTCGTATTGTGCCCCAGTTTTCCTATTGGAAAGCTAACCAGCTATTGGGTATGATTTTGGTTTTATTGTTTGTCAGGATACAAGGCAGTTTTATACAAAAAGAACTCCTGAGTCAACCTGCAAAAAGCAGCTACTCTTTCCTATCTTGATTTGTCACTATTACCTCTAGCATTTGCATAGAATGTCTTTTAGTGTCTTCAGTTACGATTTCTAGCACGTTAGTGATTGCTGTATTAGGGAGTTGATTCTTCAGATTTGCCTTGGCCTTAGTTAGGTAAATTTTTTTCTTTTCATACCAAAGAATGATTTATTGTTACTTACAGCTCTGGACACTTAACTTACAGAAACTTAACTTATGTTTAATAAATACTGAGCATTAAAAACGAATACTTGATAGCATTACAGGGGAAAAGCTGCAGAGGCTCAGATGCTCACTTCTCTCCTGCATTTCTGCTAGAGCCAGAGCTGTGTCAATGAAACATTGTTTTCAAGGAGTGTGGACTCCATTACCAGAAGTCTGGTTTCAACTGATGAAATTAAGGCTGTATCGTCTAGATTTTACTTCAGCTATTCCCTTTCCTTGAACTCTCCCTCAGTTCTCTGACCCATCTCTATCTCCCAGGTCTTATTCGTGTCTTACTTCTTGAAAGGTGACCGTCAGAGATTAAAATAACCTTTCTAAATCATCTTCCTATTCATCTGGTAGCCCTCCCAATCCGGTTACTACAGCAAAAGCCACAGTTTAATTTCATCTGTTAAATAAAGGAAAACACAATTAAGAGGAAACTCAGTCTTTTTCATTGTTGAATATACTGATCTCGTTTGAAATAGCTGCTAATTCTCTGGCCATCATTTCTATTTTGTTCAGTAAGGTAAAGCAGCCTTAAACCATTCTGTCTTCTCTATCATCACTTCTCTGTCCTTACCAAATGCCTTCACTTCTGCTAATGTCTATAATCTGGAGCTGATCATGGTGAGAATTGATCCATTGTACTTTTCCTAAAGAAATCATAAGTGAAGAGTTAGAAGGTCAAACTCTTGCCAATATAAATAATTTGCATTACTTATAAGCAGTTATATTTGTGTGCTAGCCTACTGGAAGTAATTCCTTTGAGAGTGGTAATGAGCAATGTCTAAATGTGTAGAAGAGCTCCTAACACTTCCACATGTTAGTTCAGTTAGAAGGGGTACTTTTCTTGGGACAGGGCTTTGAGGATATCAGGATTATTCTGAGAACAGTAGCAAAGCTCAGCGGGAGTTTAATGACACTCCAGAGCACTGTTTGTGTTTCTTTGGAACCATAATGTTATTTCCTACAAAGATGAAGCCTAAGAATGACAAACAAGAGACCTCATTAAAGCCCTAAACATGTGGAACCCTGAAGTGGCTATCTTTGTTGGTTGGATTTCAAAAGAGAGTAAAAGGTAATGGTGATATTTGGGACCAAAGAATATCACAACAATCTGAAGGTTTTTTTTACTATGGAAGCATGGGAAATAAAAGACCTTTTACATTAGCTGCTTGTCTATGACTTGTGCAAGTAATTCATAAGAGTCGTGGAGTACAAATGAACTATTATAATATTATAAAATCTTTCATTTTTGTGTAATACAAGTCATTATTAATCAAGAAAATATAAAAGGCACTCTTTTATATTTGTGAATATAAAAATTGTGAAAAACAATTGATTAATAACTTGTTATTCAGGTGACATTTTATGTTTTGCAGTACTAGGGTTTGGACCCAGGGTCTTCACACTGAGCTATGTAGCTCCAGCCTTTTCTAGTTTTTTATTTGGAGACAGGGTCTTGCTTTATTGCTAAATTGAGGAAGTAGGGTTTAAATT
Organism: Hydrochoerus hydrochaeris; assembly: GCA_004027455.1. Taxonomy (NCBI): domain Eukaryota; kingdom Metazoa; phylum Chordata; class Mammalia; order Rodentia; family Hydrochaeridae; genus Hydrochoerus; species Hydrochoerus hydrochaeris. Next base: position 66,007 of record PVLA01002206.1, on the reverse strand, counting down.
TGTGATCTGACTGACTCAGACACTCAGATTGCTGGGATTAGAAGCATGCTTTGCCATGCCCAGTTTAGACATTTAATATTATGTATTAACTTCATTTTGTCAAATACAATGTAACAATTTAGTGAATAAATCATTAGGTACATAACTAAATAAATTACAAAAGACGAGAAAATTACTACTCATCTTTTTAATTAAATTCATTGAAAATATACTAGATTCTATACCACTTGAAAACATTCTCATTTATGTGAATGCCAAAGGTTTTGAATTAGCATTTTTTAAATATATAAAGAAACATAAAAGTTTATTGGAATTTTTTAATAGTTTGGGGATGGCTTGTTCTGGCAATTGGAAGGAGTACTTAAACCTAAAGAGTATTGAGTTTCACTCCTCACAAAGTTACTAGCTTGTCAGAGATTTTAGGAAGTATTTAAGTTCGTAGAGGTTTTATTTCTCTCATATGGTGAGGGAAAATGCTGTGTATATGTATAGCACCTGCCATATACCAGTCACTCTACAGTTTAGAAGAAAATGTTGCCTCATTGAAGAAATGGAGTTATTTTAATACTGAATTTCCCAGCATTGTGTCTTGTGCATAGAGACCCACTGAACCACTAATGAATACTTAAGGGGCTAAATTCACCTATAAGGATTTATGAATAGTTATAAAATAGGAACAGACATTCATAATATATAATGCCATATAAGTTCTATAATAGGCATGGAAGCCTGTCAGAAAAAAATAGAGGTTATGGTGATCTAGAAAGATTTGTGAAAACTTCATACAGGATATGCTGCTTGATATAAATATTAAAGAGCTTGTAGAATTATATGGAAATTTCTGAAGAAAGGGTATGGCAAAAAGTCTGGAATTTGGAAGTTTTTAGCTGAGAGGAATATGACGTTACAATAAAAAGCAGAGAAATAGAACCAGAAAGTTTGATCAGAAATTGTAAGGTCTTGAATGTCCTGGTAAAAATGCTAACTATTTCCTCTAGGACAGTGATGGCAAATGTATGTCACATGGCCAGTGAGATGTTTGTCTCATTGAAAGCTCTAAAAAGCTCATCATCACTGTTCTAGAAGGTGTGAGCTTTTGTCCAGGATGGTATGATATGACGTGAACAGTAACACTAGTGTTGGTTACATGGGATGCCAATGAGAGAACATAGAGCTAAGTGGTAAGGTCAGAAGTTTCAGAAATAATACTGGTAAAAATTATAAATTCCCTATGATGAATATGATCATTATGTGTATCTAAAATCTACCAATAAACTTAAGTTTAAAAAACCATGACATTAGGGGCCCAGCTGCCCAAGTGTCTGCCTGGAAAGTGCAAGGTCATGAGTTCAAGACCCAGTACCCACTTACCCCCAAATCATGACATTCTAACTAGGGACAGTTTTGCTGAAAGTAAAGAGGCCCTGTGGTGGTATCAGTAGCAGGAATTGAGCAGTGTTCTGATTCATGGTTTTGATGGAAGGAGATATTAGAAAAATCAGTCAAATGGAATGTTGGAATGATACAGGAGAGGATGTCCTCACCTGAGAAAGGAAGCACAGATGTAGAAACAGATTTGCAGGTCAGGAAAAGAGTTAAGTTTTAGACATGAATTTGGAAATGTTGGTCAGCTAGCTTTAGCTGCCTGGATTACAGATACAAGTTTTTATTAAGGCTTGAAATAAAGATTTATAATAAAATGATATTTAATACTATTATTAGAGTAGTCAATTTAATAATAATATTAAGAATTACAATCGTAGCACTAACTAGCATTTGTTGAGAAGGCTGTATTGTATTGTTTTGCATTATACTGACTCATTAACCCCATACTAACCCGTTAGGTAGGCGCTGTGATTATGATAATTTTGTTGCTGTTTGGTAGTGATCATCTGAGATGTTACAGCAAACAAGGTTAAAAGGGAAACCGTAGAAAGATAAAAAGATTTCAAGGAGAGAATTCTAGAACATATTCAGGCAAAAGCCAGTGAATGAAGGAAAACTAGTCTGAAAGATGGAAGAAACAGAATTCAGTATTTTGATAGCAAAGGAAATATGAAATACCATCACAAAAGGAATGTTTTGTGATTTTATATATTAAAGACAGCTTAAAGTATTTGGAAAACAGAAAAAACAACTCATTGCATTTAATAATTTTTGACCTTTTTGACCTTCAAGAAAATAGTTTCAAAAGAATAGTCATTGAAGGGGGTTGAAAATTGAGGGAAGCATATGAGCTAGAGGTTTTAGCAGAGCCTGCCCTTTTTAGAAATTTGAGATTAAAGTTAGGACAGATGTCTGAAAACTTTAGTCTCAATAAAGTAGGTCAACTTTTGTGAGTGAACCTAGGTGAACCAGAAGAGGTCATATTCAGAGAAGCAAAGGTAAATTTGTCTTCCTGATAAAACTTCATGATTTATAGTCCAATAAATAAGGGGAATTCGAAACCAAAAAAAAATATTTAATGCACAGGAAATCTATAAAGTAGTTCAGATCTTCTCAATTGAGATTATTAAATGCATTAAATCTGAGCTGGATTTTTAAGTTAAAAATAAGCTTTGACTTTTAGTGAAATGCTAAAAAAACACAGTTGAGGATGAGAATCCTATAAACTATATCTGTGTTAACATTTTAAAATACATGTATTGTTTTGTGTTTCGCGGGAAGAATTTTTTCTTCCTGAAACACAGGAAACTAAGGAGACAGCAGAAATTATCTCCTCCAGCCTCGACTTTCACTTTGTCATCAGACTAAGGGTAGGGACAGGAGAGTCACTCAAGATGGATTCCTTGGGATGAGTTGACCTCATGGGAATTTACTGTCATGTGGGAAGCAGTATCCTCTGTATTTCTTGATCGTTTAGACCCTCTGATGGTCATCTGTTACTCTTTCTCTGAAACAGGTTAAATAGTTAATTTACATTCACTTTGTTTTTCTGTTGCTAGACAAAAGTAAAGCAAAGCAAACTCAAACAAAACAAAATCTGTTGGTTTGCGCCTTGTGACTCCCAGAGAGTCCAGATCTATCTCTGATTTTGAATGTCAGTGGTGGGTGTGTTATCACTCCTGAGTGCTGCCTCTTTTGTGGTCTAAGCCTTAGGCATTTTTCAAATTGTATCCCCAATTCAGTAGGTTAATGTGGCTACTGAGTGGTGCTGGTTGATAAACAGAGCTAATAAGCAAAGCTGAACATTATCTTTTATGTGCAAACAGATTTGAGGTGGGTTTGTTTGTTAAGTTCTTTCATTATCTCTGGAGAGCCCTGGCAGGAGAATAACATTCTCTAGTTCTGTAATATAGCTCTTCCCTGAATTAAAATTAAGATTTCCCCTCAGTCCAAATTTGAAAAATGTAGTTAAGTGTCTTCAGACTGGTTTATGCAACCAGTCTGGGCCTCGGGAAGGAAGGACTGATTGATGTAGGGCAGAACACTAAGCTGAGCATGGAGGACACTGACTGCCAGAATGATTGAAGGATAAGCTGTGTTCATTCTAAGTATCTGTCTCATACCACAGTATGCAAACCACTGAAAGAAAGCGGTAGTAAACCCGGGGATAAATAAACTAGGCATATGCTACTGGGGTGTCCATTTAATTTAGGGGTTTTGGGAAAGTTCGAGTTTTACTTTTTTCCCTTCAACACCGGGGATTAAATGTAAGGAATTACACAGGCTGATAGTCACTATTAAAAAAATAGAAGTGATGATACAGTCATTGGCAAGGGAATATTATTTGAATGTGGCATATAGACTTGACCAGCAAAAATGAAGAATAGAGAAATTGGCAATTTTAATGATTCAGGGTGAAGGTCATAAGTGATGAAGGAATGGGATATCTCCATGGTCCATGTTCCCTCATTAAGTCAATCAGTACCACCCCACTCTAGCGTTCGCATAGCCAGCTTTGCACTGCAAAGTAGGCCTTGGTTTCCTCACCTGGAAATGTTTGACAGCTTGGCTTAGATCAGAGAGTGGGAAGTGTGCTCCCCACTGCATGTGTGCTGTGAAATGCACCTTAAAACACAGAGCTCTCTTACCAAACCAGTTGGGGAAATTCTGCATAGCTCATTTGCACTGTAGAGTTCTACTGTGTGCTGGTATATTAAATGATCCTGAGAATGTGTTTAGATGCTTGGAACCCACTATTTCCCAAAATGTGATCACATAGTCTAATGGAAAATAATGTATGTATTGAATATATATATATATATATATATATATGTACCAGGGATTAAATTTATGACCTTGCATGTGCCTTACAGGCACTTGTGCCACTGAGCTAAAACCCTAGCCAATGTACTATTTTATTCTAATAGTAGAGCTACATTCTAAATTATAAGGTAACTGTAATGTATTTAAAATTCAAAGTATACCATTATTTTTATCTGGTATTCTTTTTTTGTTTGAGTATGTGATAAAATTATGAACTTGTATGAGTATGTTTTTGCCTATTTTTTTATTTTAAAGAGACTAAAAAAAACCAGAACAAAGCAGATCAGAAGAAAACACTGTAAGTGACACAGATTTCAAAGCAAGACAACAGGAGATCTGCAGTGGTTACTGTTGTGTCTCTTGTTTTCTGCTAAATGGCGGTCTGCATCTTCACACAGAATGAAGTCATGCAAAACAAAACAGGATAAAAAGGGCCCGTGCTTTTGGATGAAAATATCTTCTGTTTTTAAGAACCTGAACTGCGCTTACCTTGTAAAGCAAAAGTTGCATTAAGACAAGAAAATTAAGAGTGATTAAGGAGAGGCTTCAGAGTTGACCCACCCTCTGTTATTAATTTACTTATTTAGTAGATTGGTAAGTGGACACAATTTTCAATCTTTAATTTACTCTATACTCTTTTATTCCCTCTTTCTTTTTCTTGACATTTTCTCTGTCTTTTCTATATGTCTCTGTCTCAATTCCTTCACCTCGAACATCTCTCTCCACTTTTCCCTCTTGAATCTCTGATTTTCCTTTCTTTTCTCTTTCCTAAACCAGTACCTGAACATAGAATTAGAGTCTCATAAATTAAATATGTACATACTGTGACTCCCTGTGTTGACCTGCTAAGCTGCCATTCCTTGGGCAATGGAAATATCTACAAAATCCCAGCATTCTTTGCTTTGATCTACTTCCTCATTTCTTCTGACTCTGGAGGATTCAATTCTGCTTTTCTGCTCTAACCTCCTTGCCCTACTCTACCATTCTCCTCTACCACAGGGTTCAAAACAGGTTCAGAGAGAGGGGTGGGAGAATCAGTGCTTGTTCTAAACTGTGTGCAAACGGTCTACATTCTCAGTGTTGACCTGGAAGGCATTTGCTTACTATCTATGGATCACACAACTAATTAATTTTTTGAACAAATGTTCACATTTCTTATCTTGCTTGTTTTGCACATTGTTTTTCAAACTTTGGAATGATGAACTGGCATTTCAAGTAAGGATGGTCCACCAAGTCAAATATAGTGTGACTTCAGTTTTGATGTTGTTTGAAACATCTGGTCTTGTTTATGCATGAAAGTAGAGACAGGGAGCATATAAAAATTGTCACTGCCCTCAGCATTGGTGGCTTTCTCCTTCAGCCATTGTATTGTAAAGGTGATGGCTTCCTGGAGAAAATGGAAGTTAATTCCACAAAGGCTTAGTTTGCTAAGACTTGCTTGTGTGTCCATGAACAGGAAAGCTCTACTATTCCGACTGTACTCTGGGCTCCTGCCTTGAACAAAGGAGGATGAGGCTTAGGATACCAGTGTCTTTGGTGACATGATTTGCTTACAATAGTGTAAAGTTAAATGTCCCGGTACCAATGAAGACAATGTGAACCACTTCCACCTCTCAACTTTGCTAGCTGCAAAACCATCTTCTCAAAAGTCCTAAATCTCATTTAAATAGTAACACTTGGTGCACAAACCTCATGGTGCCATATTTAACAAAAATTTAGAGTGTGAATCAAAAGGACAGCATCCCATCCTGTGAGTGCTAAACAGATAATGTGTTTGTAGATGGGCTCTAAGATTACTATGAGTTCAATCTCTTTTAGATGGAGTCTTCTTGAGTGTCAGCCATAGCCTTAGATTTGTTCTCTTCTAGGGTTTATCTGTTAGGTTTTTGGCAAAGGGAAAATTCTAGAGAAGCAGAGAGTAGACAGTACAACCTTGGGGTTTATTTTGGAACATGTGTATGGAAATCCCCTTGCTGGTATTTATTGTTGATTGACTACTGGCAAAGTCCCTTCCTTTGGTCTTATCTACTTCCTGGTGATATATTGCGGAGATGTGGAAGTAGCAGGAGGGATAAATGAAATTTTTGTTGTAGGTAATATATATTAACTATTTCATGCCAGGGCCTTTTTTAGTTATTTAACTAGGTCTTTATGTCAAGATTGTGGTTAAAAAAATTCATGATATTATACCTTGCTAATTTGGATAGAGTATAACAGGCAGTTGGTTCTAGGATCCTTGGGCTTTTTAATCATGGAGTTAATGCTGGTCTTTCATTAATATGACAATAATTTCTTTTCTTATTTGGTGGGATCAAATATTTAGACACCACTTAGAAAGACTAACAGGAGTTTAGTGTCCTAATTTTACCAATCAAGAAATTGAGGTAAACAAAATTTAAGTAAGTTTTTCCAAGATCACAGAGCTAGGCTTATAGCATAGGTGGAGTTCAGGCTTTTCAAGTGTGTTGTGGTCTGAGGTATAGAAAATATATCTAAAGAAAGGGTAAAGCTACTGCATGAGTCTGGAGGCCACAGTCCCGACCCTGGTTTATAAGTACCTCACGTTTCAGATTTGCATTACACTATTTTGCTCCAGGTGCATAGGAAAGGAGAGAACAAAATATGGTGTGCACAAGACTCACTGGAAAGCTAAAGCCAGGGAGAGGGCTTGGCAAGGGACTTTGACTTTGATTTAGTTTCAAGTTTTATCTTAAAATGGCTTTCAAGACCTGGAGGAATTACTTGAAGTCCAAGTTCACGTGTCAAACATTAGTGGTGCATTGTGCTTTTCTGAATGAGAGTTGTTCTTTCCTAAAGTGTCCCAAAAAGGCACATGTTTTTGCTTGGTAAAGTGAAGCTAGTAGCTGGCACATGAGATTTGAGAAAAAAAAAAAATTGCCAAAAGCACATTGAATCCTCCATCTGGATTTAGCTTTCTGGAATCCATAACTGGAAAGCATTCTAATGTTGTTGCAAAAAACCAGAGGCTTTGATTTTATTTGCTTGAAGATTCTGGGCCTAAAAGCATGCCCATCGCTGGTCTGACCACAGCTCTTGTTAGATTTTAACTTGAAAAGGAAAGCATGTCAATCAGTGCTGACTCTTTGAAAAACAGTTAAGCAATATTTATCAATAAAAGTGTTCATATACTGCTATGTAATAATCTCTCTGGAAAGATAATGTAGGAGAGTTGTACATTCAAGAAATGTCTCTCACACTTTTATTTATTTGTGTATTATTTATTTAATTAAAGAGTAACATCCTGGATGCAAATAAGTACAAAAGAAACATATGAGTAAAATGTGCAAATACTTCTCTATCGAATTCTACTTTTCAAAGTTCAAACTCTTTTGTTCGTTATGCACTTTGGAACCTCATCCTCATTATATTTCCTCTCTCATATGTATATGTAATTGTATATAATTATGCACCTGTGCACACACATTTATCTGTGAAAATATACAAAAATATATTTTAAGAAAGTTGTTAGACTTTGGATTCTTCTAAGTAATTGATGTTTTCCTCTGAATTGTGACTATTGTAATTTTGTGAGCGCAGATGGATCTATGTAATTCTTTTCCCAGTGGCACACTGGTCTAGAATAAGAATATTGTCTTACTCATGAAACATACACTGAGGTTATTTCCAGCTTTGCTCATACAAGCTTACCACAACAAACACATTAGTTGTTGTCTTTTGATGCATATGTAACAGTATGCTCCCAGAATCAAATCCTAGAAGTCCAGAGTCAAAAGAATATTTAAATTTGCTAGGTAGCATCTGAAATCCACTCCCACTACCACCACCACCACCATTAAAGTGCTACCAACTTATTTCCTCACAAATAACACATGACAGTATGTTAAGTTTATGTTATGGTTATTTTTTCTGGCATTTTGACATGAATGCTTTATTGTTTATGTTTTATGGTAAATCTATTTAACACAATAAGTTCTCTTTTGAAAACTCTGTTAAGCACATCTCATGGGCTTTGATATATGAATGCTTAAGAACTGGTAACCACACATCTGGCAAATTTCCATGACTGCCTATTCCAGCCGTGAATAACTGGTTCCTTTTTTTCTGGTATGAATCAGCCAGTTATTAGATACATAGTTCTCCTTGAAACTTTTTTCCTGAAGCTCACCAAATAACCAAAGTGTCCAACTTGACATTTTCTAAATATGTCTAATGAAGTTTGTCTATAGCCTTTCATCTGACTCTTTGCTGGGAGTCCTACTCTCGATAATACTATTGGTAAAATAACCAAAATTTAAGGCTTAGTTGGAATGATTCCTTCCTGGTAAAGAAGTAATTCTTCTACGAATTATCTTGTCATTTTGTTTGAGTTTCTTATGGTACTCACTGTTATCTTCACTAGGGCTCAGCAAAACCAATTCTAAAGGGCCAGATAGTAACTTTGCACTTACTAGACATATATTCCCCATTGTGTAGCCTTAAACAATACCGAAAACAAATGGGTGTGGCTGTTTTCAGGTAAAATTATATTTACAGAACAGTTGTCCAGCCACTGAGTCATGTTTTACTGATCCCTGTATAATGAGCTACACTATTTATAAACCATTATGAACATTTCTAATCTTGTACTCTGTACTCTACACTTCCCAGGGATGCAGTTCATGATTATTTGACTTAACTATTAGTTTCTGTGCATGCAAGAGATGCTTGTTGGATGAGAGGAAAATACCAGTCTCATTATTACACACCTGTAGATTTTAGTGATTGCAATATAAACAATGGATCTTGAATATATTGACATATCAAAATAAAATTTATCTAAAAATAAGTTGATAGCTCGTTCATACTTGTGTATTTTCCTAGCTTGTGTGTTAGATTTAATATATTATTTGAGAGTCACTATTACTAAAATGTTCTGGGAGATAAAAGAAATTTAGAGAAAAACCCAGTCTAGTATTTGAAAAAGCCCTAAATGAAAATATGTTAGGTCTAAAAGAAAATCTATTCAGATTGAGAACTGTGACACTTATTCTCGTCTAAGAAGTTTTATGTGGGTTGCTAATTTGCTTTTGGCTTAACTAAAATGAGCTGTGACAGATCTTAACAATTATACTTCAGAAAGAAAACACAGCTGGTAATTTAAATGATGCTTTTTACCTTTCCATCTCACTGTGTGTCCTGATAGAATGTTCTTTGGGAAAACTACATTAATATGTGGATACTGTTCAGGATGTCGCTCTGGTTTTGGGCTTTACCTGAACCTAAACAAAGCTATGGATGCGAATTTCATCTACTCTATCATTAATGTGACAAGAGAAGGAAAGTATAATAAGTTCACAGCCACTCAGAAGCCACACATATAAGTAAACACACATATAGCTTTCTATGCTATTAAAAACTAGATAGATAGATCACCCCCCAAGAATCAGTAAATATCAATCACTCACACACAAATACATGTACTGAAACATATATAAAAATAAAGAAAACTAAACATAAACCATTAAATTTTTTTTTTAAAAATTCAAAATGTGAAAGCAATCATGTATTTATACAGTAAAGATTAGAGAAAAAATACTTCTTCTTACTGACCATAAAATGTTAAAGAATGCAGTAATGCCATATCACTGAAACTTCCAGAGGTAGCAGGGGTTTCTGTTACTTACCTTTAGTTTTCTTTTTTACAAGATTACACTTGTTCTATCCACTCATGGAAAGAACAGATTGTCTTATCACCCTTGAATGAAAATGAGTTATGAGTCTTTTATCTGGAGCTTACAGAGTGGCATTTACCTCTTTGTAGTTGAATTTCAGTGATGAATGCAATATCTTATTTCATCTTAGTTAATTTTTTTCAAGAATTCCTTTTCCTGTTCTGATCTGTAGGTACATACAAGATAATAATGGAAAAGGTCAAATTACTCCATTTCAGATCATGTACAACACTTTTCTATTGTCCTGCAAGTCTTCAATATTAATTTCCTGTTTCTTCTTCCATTCATGGCAACCCAGTGAGATAAACTAGGCATGTCTGACATTCTTAACAGTCTGGAGTCTTCACTATATTTTAAAGAAAAACTGGTGTTTTATACAGTACTCATCTTAAAATCATCCTTTGAGGGCTAATCCAGGTAACTTTGTATTAAGTATAAACAAGGATTTCAAAGATCTTGTGAACTAGAAAGTTAAAGGCTGAGGTCACTTAGGTGCCCTTGATGTACAAGCCCCAACCTGGGTACTGTACCAATAACAGGAAGAGCGAGGTGCAGAGTATAAGATACTTCTTTAAAGGCTTTAAACATATACCAATACTAATATTTTTTCAAAATGTAAGATGTTAGATGGGCCTGGGAGCAGTTGCTAGGGCTGTAACTTCCTGAAAGGCTGATACAGGAGGATTGCAAGTTCAAGACTAGAATAGGTAACTTAGGAAACCAGACCGTTCTTTCAAAATAAAAATTAAAAAATGTCTGAGGCTATGACTCAATGATAGAATGTTTGCTTACTGTGGCCAAGACCTTGGTTTTAATCCCTGGTACTGAAAACATAAAATCAAGGTCTAATAAAATCAGAAAATGTGAGACCCTTCTTGTGAAACACTTCTTCCACTGTGGTGATTAAAGAATAGTTCTGAGTGATTACTTTTGGATGATTACATAGAATTTGTGATCTTCCAAAAGTCACAGCCAAGTTAGTTAATCATGAGATACTGCCTTTCTTTTTCACATTTAGTTAGTTAATTTACACATTCATCAATTATTGGGTAGCAGTGGTGGGCTACCTACTGTGGTATGGATGAGCCTTGCAAGGCTGAATGGGTCAAGGTCTGGAACTTCCTGGGATGATAGTAAATGCATCAGTTATGTTTCACGAAAGGAACAGACAATGTAATACATACATGAGATATAAAGGATGGTGGCCTACGGAGTCATGGGTAGAAGAATACAAAAGGGCTGAGGGCTGGAGAGCTGAAGGATCCGGATGGAAATTGGTGGCCTGGAGCTCCCTGCAGAGTCCATTATGAGTCTGCAAGGGAAGGTCAAAGGGTCTGTGTTGGAAAGTTAGAGTCTGCACTAGAAGCCTGGAGGAACCAAAGATGATGCAAACCAGAGCTCCTGCAAAGAAGCACGAGGGGAAGACTTCCGAGTTCTTTCCCTTTTTATTCCACCTGGGTATGAGCCTATTGTTGGTGCCACAGACTTCCAGGGTAGATCTTTCCTCTTCAGTTTGCAGCCTACATGTCAGTCATTCACAGATGTTATCTAGAACTGTGCTGGTTATTTCCTAATCCATTCAAATCAACACCACAATTAACAGTAAGCAAACCACTACCGCAGTAAGTAAAACAATATATAAACCCATGATCACGTTATAGTATTTTATCAGTGCCGTAAAGGGAAGATGAACAGATTATTAGGGGGCTATGGGTGCATCAAGATCAGATTTAGGAAAAATATTCTGGAGAAACCTATATTAAGACTGGAGAAACCCATGTAAAGACTATATTTTGAAGAACAGACAGGACTGCTGGTTACAGAAACAATGCAATTGCATCATAGCATGTAAAAAAATCAAGGAGATGTAGAAAAAAAACAGGTTTTAAGTAATGACAAATACTTCAGCACAGCTTGAGCAATGGAGCTGAGTGGTAGGTGGTAAATGTTGAAGTTAAAGATAAAGCCACTCTAGATCCTTAATTTCTGAGAAACTAAGGAAGTGTGATGCTGTAACTTGTTATAGCGTGTTACAAGTTAAGGGAAGGATTCTGCGTGTTCATTCCAGCATTGTGCAAACTCTGTGTTACATAGCTTCACGGATCATCTATGGCTTTATTCAGGGGATTTCCATGGGGTTTAGAGTGTGATCCTCAAAGTAAAGATAGGTTTCCATTCTCTAAAAGGAATTTATATCCCGATTGCTAAGAGAATATATTCTTTATCTCTTTTCAGTGATATTTCTTCCCTTAAACTCTGGAGGTTTGCTCAGCCTGCCTTGTTCTTGAGAACAATTTCCCCTTTATTTATACTAGTTTGCGTATATATGAAAAGCGGCAGAGATGCTGTCAGAGGAAACATAAGAGATAATAAGACTCTGTCAGTACCTACCAGGGCGAGGCAGGCCATTTACATGATACTTCATTTTGTCTTGTGTTAATATTATTCTCATCCACTTTTCCAGATGAGTAAAATAGACATCTTGGTTCAGATACTGCAATGAATAGAAAGATTAGGTTTTTAAATCTGGTTGGTCTGTTTTAAGCAAACCATTCTTTGAACATTGGAGTACCTCCCGGTATAGGCAGTGTTATACTGAATCTGACATTCTAAGAATAGTAATTAAGTATAACACAGGAAGAGCTGCAGTTCATATTCAAGTTGATTATGCCAGCACATGTCAAAGCTAATCAGGACATCTTTCCTTAGCAGCATCTACCCCTTACAGCCTGTCCCCTTGAACCTTCTGTGCTAATATTCTGTCTGGTGTACCATTGAAAGAATCAAATTGTAGCTTCTGGAAGGTCAGATTTACAAAACAGAGGTGATCATAAAGATCTTTAAATCGCACTCAAGTCACTTACACTTTCTGGGCTTCAGTCCCTGCCATATATATACATGGAGGCACTGACCGACTGAAGTCCTCTCCCCTGAATTGCTGGATTTTAGTTTTCTGAGAAACACTGAACAGCTACATCAATCACCATTGAGTAAACTACTGCAGCACTTGTAGATAACAGCCAGGCAGTTTCACTCTCAGATTAGGACACTGTTGATTGTTAATATGAAGACATAAAAGATGCTACAAAATTGGAGGACTTCTTTACTTAAAAGGAAATTCATGAAAAACATTTCCCCTAGAATCAGAAGGAGCTATCCATTTCATTGTTTAATCATCTTCTTAGAAATATTCCACGACTATCTAAGAGAAAAATTTATAAATATGTCATACATCACCTGGAGATTTCTAATCCCTGGAAATAGTAATCAAAGAGAATTATATTCAGTTATAGAGTTCTAGCTTTTAAAGACACATTTGATAGCAGGGTGATTTTCTATTTTAATTTGGCAATTACCAGTGTCATGGTTTTGCTAGTCAAGCAACTTGCAGTAATCAGAAATGTGCTAGGGAAAAGGTATTATTTTTAGTTATTAATTACTTATTTGCATAAACAACTGTTCTTTTTCTAAGTAGAAAGCTTTATTAAGAGACACCAACATGCCAGAGAAAATACCCCTTACTGGAAAGGTCAGATAAATATAGTGTAACACATTAAAAAGAACAAACTTTGAAGTCAGAGAGGGCACAATATGAACTGTGGCTCCAACATTGTTTGTGTCTAAGATCTTGAAAAATATCTTTGAATATTGTTTCTTTATCCTTCAAAGCAGTGTATTTTCAAGAACAAAGTATGTTAAGATACATAATCCCTAGTTATGAAAGGTGTCAAATGACTCCAGGAGTCCTTTCTGTCCGCGTGATGGAGCAGGAATTTAAAGACAGAGCTTCAAAGGGCTTTTCCTTCGTTAATCACCTGACCAACCTGTGTATCATAAGCCTGCACCAAGTGTTTGATTGTACTGAACACGTGTTTCTCAAAGTCTTATGGTATATTCACCGTTCTCATTGAAATAGATGAAGCTTACAATTTCCTTGGGAAATAAAAACAATCATTTTGAATGTATTACTTAGTTTAAAATAAAGGAAGACAAATTTTACTGTTTCCTATTCAACAAATCATAACCCTTGTTTAGTTCCTTAAAAATTAAGTTTGTAAGAAACTTGTGAGAAAAAAAAGAGATAAAAATGCAGTAATAATTTGGCCACCAAAAGATTATAGTTTGCAATAGATGTTGCATAGCTAAATTCTGTAATTTTTGTAAATTGTCTCTGATGGAGTAAGGGCCAGCTTCACATTGTGTGCATTCTCAATTTGTTGTATATTGCAGGCATGTGTAAGTTTTTATTGCTCATAAACTAGGGTCTAAATATATTGCTAAGTAGCTTTTCTTCTTACAGTTGACAGAGGTCGTGAAATGCTTTAGTCATCTTGTAGAATGAACACATCTTCTCATCCCTAGGATTGTACATGCTTCCTGCATTTAATCATAGCTCCAATAGCAACACAAAGGATGAGTGACAAAGCTAAAACTAAAAGCAAGGTGTACGTTTATAAAAGTGAAAGCCATCAAGCTAGAGAAATTCAGTTTAGGGCTGCAACTCTTGAGCTAACTCAGTGACACGCTGGTCCCTTCTCCTCTAAACTGTGCCCTTCTTGCAGTAAACACTAAGTACCTCTAACAGGTTTCTTTTTAAGAAGAAAAACATGTTTAGTGCATTCCTTTATTTTTTAAAAGATTAGATTGCATAGTAGATCCTAGATGTGATTTTTTTAAAATTTCTTTTTATTTATTTATTTAGTTAGTTAGTTAGTTAGTTAGTTTGGGGCAGGATCTTGTTGTGCAGATCAGGTTGGCCTTGAACTCTCTTTGTAACCCAGGTTAGCCTTGAACTCACAGAAGTTCTCCTGCCTCTGCCTCCTGAGTTCTGGGATTACAGGCATGCACCACCATGCCCAGCCCCTAGTTGTGATTTTAATGATGAGAGGAAAGCATGAAAAAATAATTTTGCCAGGCACATTGCTTAGTGTTATAGAGAATTTTCTGTAGCATGCTCCCTTTGGTTTTTGTCTGTTTGTTTTGTTTTTTTGGTTTGGGGATCAAACTCACAACCTCATACTTGCCAAGCAGGTGCTTATGCCTCTGAACTAAACCCTCAGTGGGATATTCCTTTTTTAAAGAGCTCTATTTCTTTCTTCTTTTCTTTCCATTTCCTCTTTTTATGTCATCTTTCTTTCCCATTTCTTCCCTCCTTTTCTTCTTCCCTTCCTTCATCTCTATCTTTCCCTCTTCTTTCTTTTCTTTCTGGTAGGGGCCAACCATCATTTCAAATATACCTGACATATCATACAAGGAACTAAAAATATAAGAAGTCAGTGAGTTTATTACCTTGTAAAAATATCTTCTTTGTTTGGCTTCTAATTTACATATCAGTTATCACATACAATACTTGAATTTGAACTAAGCTATAATCACTTTGATTCATTAAAATGCATTAATATCCTGAAACATATGTCACCCTATGTTCATGTGCCATAGATATTATTAAATATTTTTATTATTATTAAATATTTATTCTTTAACCTTCAAATAGATCAAGTAAGTATAAATCATGCATTGATCAATAGAAATGCTCTTCAACTACTAGTCTAGATAAAATCATTTTGCATGCTAATTATTTTTCAAACATTAAAAAAAATTGCCCACACTCTAGCTACTGGTTTTTCTATCCGAGGTAAAATTCACATAAGAAAATTCCTCTAAATGCAAACTGTTTATTGATGATTCCTTGAGGTTAATTTTCATGGGCTTTAGACTGTACTTAAACCCTAAAACATGGAGAGGATTTATAAACCACTGCCATAAGCTCTTTAGCTGCTTTAGTTAAATAGGGTAGTGCTCCTTGGCTGTCGAATCCCATGGAGCATTTTGGGGGCTGTTTAGAAGTCTGGAGCATCATATTGCTTGAGGATTATGTTTTTGACATTTGTCATCAGCAGCCATCCATTCATCTACTAAATGTTATTTATGTGCATATAGTGTGCCAAGAGCAGGACTTGGTATCACTATGGAGACCATCACATTTTAGTCTGACCCATTAAAACCAAACATAATTTTGTGCTTTTTCTGTCAAGAGAAAGTGAAAACCTGAAGAAAGACTAAAACTCAGATAGACTCTTAAAGGTACAGTCTCCACTTTTGAAAGTGCTGCCCTAATATCAAATTTTTATGTGAGTCAATGATTGTCAAGGTAACAGACATAAATTATTTTTACACTTATCTATACATTTTTTTCTCAAAAGTACTAATAGTTTAGTTTTTATATGAAGCTGTTCTTTTGTGATGGGCATGAATTGCACAGAATTTATATTTCAGAGTGACCTATAATAACATACTAAAGAAACAAAGCTTTAGAATGACTTTATTGTTCCATGATCTTTTGAAGTTTTGGGCAGAGCAGTTATTAATAACCTGACACACCTGGACTAGGGTGAGTGGAAGTTGGAAAATGTTAAGATTCAACTCTTCTACATAATTTATGACATTCTTATCTTTTCAAAGCCTGACATGGGTGCTTAAATCTAGCATACACAATAAAATTAAAAATAGGAAGAACCAAAAACCAGAGGTGGTAGATAATACATCTGTTGTGCTCCTGGGTTCTTTGTTTTTCACTTCCCTTCTAAAGTAGGTTTCCTTTCTGATACTACGCAAGTAGAATTAAATATGCATTCAGACGTGCATTGTGTCAATAATAGAGACGCATTCTGAGAAATGGATTTTAAATAATTTTGCTGTGTGCATATCATAGGTTATATTTACATATCTAAGGAGGCTATAATGTCACAAGGTAGTAAATATCATGGGACTGCTGTGATATATATTGTCCATACTTGATTAAAACATTATATATCATTAAAAGTATGCTGTACTTGTATGGATATACATTAGCTGAATTTAATTTGAAATTTTAAAAATCAGCTATTTAGTATCTCTTAATATCATTCACACCTGTTCTTATCATTTCCTCTATGATTTCTACTTAAGCATAAAGATAATTTCAGTCATGAAGTAAACTTTTTATACATTATGCTGTAAAATAAATTTTTGGGAAAGGCTAATGAAACGAAAAAAATAATGTACTTATTTAACTATTTTTCTTTGTTCAAACAGGGCACTGAAAGGAGATCTGTTTTCTTAGATTTGCCTACTCTAATTAGAAAAAAATTACCACAAGTAAATCACTTTCTTTAACAATACCTAGAGGTTTTTAAATTTAATTTTTACTTTGAACTTCGAACATCAGTAAGAAGACGAAGACTTTACTGCAGAATAAATCATGTAGATTTTACGTGCAATGAACCCAAGTGTACTTCTATAAAGCAAGTCATAAATATTGACTTCAACTTTTGTTTTCTTCAGAAGGAACCAGCTGGAACCTTTAGTCACTATAGGTGAAGAACGAGGCTCCATATTTTTGTCAGGTCTTGGTTCTTCCTTCTGCTATGGGTCTTTTCTCTGTCTCTGATTTCCAGGATCTTGTGAGCTTCCTACACTTCGGGAAGTGTAGCTACTTGTAGAATATGCAGAGTTCTGGCTAATCTGATTAACATTTACACGTGAGGCAGGTCTTTCAGTATAGTTGGTTCTTTTTCAAAGCATATGACATCCATCCAGAGAATGCACATGCTAGTTAATCTGGAATTGCCATGCTCAGAGACATCTGCCTTTTTGTGTGACATTTTTGGTTTTGGAATTTATTTCTTCTGTGTCCCTGTAGTGGGTAGGATGGTTTAAAGGGAGGAATCCCTTCCCTGTTATATTTGCTAGCATTCTAGACCTCTGTGATGTTTACTTAAGCATTCACTCAACTGGCGCTGGTGTAATCACTTCCCTCACAGGACTCTGAAGGTAACATCTCTCCCATTTCTAGTTTCTCTCTTTTTCTGTATTTTTCCTTTCTTTGATTTTGTAGTATTCCTCTTGTCTCCCTCCGTCCCTCCCTCTTGCCTTGCCTTCCTTCCCTCTTTCTTAATTCGAATCTCCCAGACTTTTTTCTTTGTTATATTGCTTTTACTTCCTTTGGTTCTTGTTATGTAAACTAGATTCCAACTTTCAGAAGTTTAGCTGCACATGAATGAAAGGAAATATGTACATAATGATTCATTTCTGAATTCTTTGAAATAAAATAAAATTGGAAATATCACAAACATTCATCAATAGAACACAAGTTAAGTAAACTATAGTATGTCTATAGAATGAAATATTACTCAGATATACAAAAGAATTAGGAAGGATCCGATGGAAATTACCTTCAAGATGTCTTGATAAGTGGAAAAGCAAAGAATAGAGGATTTGTGATCTTTTTCTGAAAAATGTTTCAGTAGGGAATAAAATTCTGTTTTTGTACTTTTATTGTTACTAATCAACACACAAAGAATTTTGTGTAGAAAATACAGGTGCCAGGGAAAAATGAAAGGAACAAATTAATTGTTATGCCTTTTTGTATATGTTAAGTTTTAAAGCATTTTTCTGTAGCTTTTATTTAAAAATTAAATGTAATAACATAAACCTTAAAAGTCATTGTAGGATTCAGCTGAAAGAAAAATACTTTAGCATTAAGTGATAACTCCATCCAAAAACTGACAAAACCAATATATTTATCCAAACTTTCTGGTGACTTTCTAGCAAAACTGCTGCCTAGAACTTCAGTCATATTAAGTTGTTTTTATGGGAAAAACTTGTTGAATATTGGCAGTTAACCTAATCTTTCTTCATTTTAAAGTAAAAAGCATCAAAAATCATTACACTCGTAAAGTTTTACTTCACACTTCTGTGCTATAGAATCTTATTTCACTCGTTTCCTGGACCACATGGTTAGTATTCAGATGTGGCCCTGTTACTACCGAATTGACTTTCCATCTAAGTTTTCATAATTTGAATACACAGTTTTAAATGAAACCATCATATTCTACCCCTGGGATTAAAATGTCCTCTTGAAAAATAATTTTGAATTCTAGACTTTTTTTGTGGATCTAATGTCCTCAATGCTATGAAATTTATCTTTCTATGATACAACTTATTTCTGAGTAAATGCATCTCATGTCTCTTCACGGCTTACTAAAGTAATGTGGACTAAACTTGGCTAGACAGGCAGTTCGGCCCCATTCCCATTTGTAACCTTTGGTCCTTGGGGAAAGAACATTCCAGAGCTGTTCTTTCAAACTGTGTTCCAAACTGTGTTCCCACATAGGTTGCCGTAGCTTTGCTGATGACTTTCTATTTACCAAAAAGGAACTTCTCCACATTCTATATTTTGGTGACATTTTGTTACAATTCAAAAATTTTACCAAATAAGTGTTTTAAGTTTTTTTCCATACCTGTGAGGTCCAGACATCCACAATTATTTTTTTATTTATGTTTCCACATTTCCCCATACTGACTCATTAAAATTTACTTATTATGGCTTACTTCACATATTTGCTTATGTGAGAGTCCCCCTCCTGCCTAGTGAGCATTTGGCAGAAGAGTGGAGGTCTTGGTTACTCTTGTACTCTCTCCTGCTGAGCCCAGTGTTTGGTATATAGTTTTGTGTTTAGTAAATATTGACATAATGAGTAATACTTCAGTCTTGTTACTGAGCTCCTCTCTGTGGAAGTTTTTATATTTTTTAAGTGGAGAATTTATATTAAGTAAGGTTTTAGGGGTGTGAAAACCAATGCCTTTACCATAGGACATGAAAGTTGAAGGTCTTAACTGTTTAATTAATTAGTTTTCATAGAGACAACAATTAATTTTGAATTTATTGAACGGTTTTATTTGATTATTTTCTTTGCTTATACTTATGTTGTTATTCTTCCCTACTGAGGATTAGACCCCAAGGTGCTCTACCATTAAGCTACAGCCTCATACTTTTTAAATCTTTCTTTTGCTTTTGAGACAAATTTTCACTAAGTTGCTTAGACAAAACTAGAAATGTTATCCTCCTGTCTCTGTCTCCTTCAGTGCTAAGATTATATATATTGTGCTAATTTAATGATGATTGTAGTAATAATATCAGTATGGTTTACATTCATTTCTTTGATAGTTATAGCTTAAACATCTTTATCCTTTTTAGCTGGTGCATTGAGTGCAGTGTTTGCCTTTAATTACAAAAGTTCTTGCTGTCTATGTGCCATAGATACTGTTCTCAAAATATATATAAATCTAGAAATTCTTCTTTTTAATTTGTTTTTTATTTTGAAGGGAATAAAACCAAGCAAAATAAAACAGAAAGAGTCAATCTAAACAAAACAATGAATGTGATACAGGACTTCAAAATAAGATACAAAGAAATCAATGGCAACCATAGTGCCTTCTTGTTATCTTCAAAGTAGCTGACTATATCATCAGACATAATAACATCAAACAAAACAAAATAGAATAAAATCAGTCAAAACAAAACAATGAAAGCAATACAGGGCTTTGAAACAAGATAGTAGGAAATCAATAGTGGCTACAATAATATATTTTGTTATCTTTGAAATAGCTGCCCATGCCATCATAAAATCAAACAAAAGAAAACAGAATAAAACCAAACTAAAGAGAACGATCAAAACAATACAAGGTTTCAAACATGATGATAGATTAGCAATGGCCACTGCCTTCCCTTTTTAGACATTTCCTCCCCTTTCACTTCAAAATATCTATTGTGCATTTTGGATCCCAATGACTGCTTTGGTTTTTTCATAGTAGGGAGACATGATGTTCACTCATGTGACTCTGACCATTTCACCTATGAGCATGATCTCAAGTCCCATTTACCTACAAGAGCCTCTTGGTTATACTTCTTTATAACTGAATAGCTTTCCATTGTATAAAAATGCCATACCTTTCTCATCCATTCTGTAGTTGATCGACAAACTACCCCTATTTTTTTCTGGTTCCCTGTCACATAGAGTATTATTTTCTCTCCTTTGACTTTCAGTCTGTGAATTTTCTTTTGAATTAAATGTGTTTCTTGTATAACGCGTATCGATGGATCCTGTATCCTGATCCAATCCATCTGTGTTTTTTTTCATTGGTGAATTGAGGCCATCTACATTAATGGTTATGGCCAACATGCACTGGCTCATCTCTGCTATGCTATTTTCCTGCCATTGGCTCCCTAATTTTTCCCTCCATTCAGTTGTCTGCCCCACTTGATAATCCCCCTCTGCCACTGTTCCTGGAACCATGGTCATTTTTTTTTTATCTCTCTCTAGAATGTCCTTCACTATTCTTTGTAGGGTTGGTTTGGTGATCATGAATTCCTACAGTTGTTCTTTGTCACAGAAGTATCATATTTCTCCATTAAGTTTGAAAGATAGCTTTGCAGGGTACATCAATCTGGGTTGGAAGTTGTTTTCTTTCAAGACTTGAAATACATCACTCCAACCTCTTTTTGATTTGGTTGTTTGTGTTGGGAAGTATGTTGTGATGCTGATGTATTTTCCTTTATAGGTGATCTGTCTCTTTCAATATTCTGCTCTTTTTTAATATCCAGGATATTTATTATTATATGTCTAGGTACAGATTTATTTTGGTTATGTTACTGGAGTCCTGTATGCCTCACTTATCTGCATGTCACATCCTTTTTCATGCTTGAGAATTTTTCTGCTATTACTGCCATAAATACAGTTTTTATGTCATTTGTGTTGACCCCTGTTTTTTCTCTGACACTCATTATTCTTATGTTATTTTTCTTTGCATCATCTTACAGCCGCTGCATTGTTATTTCCTGGTTCTTTGATATTTTAAAGAGATCTTTCTTTTCACAATTGCAAGCTGCACACCTGTCTTCAAGGTCTGAAAGTTTATCTTCAGTTCCAGTCAAGAAGTTTTGCCAGATTTCAATAGAATTTTTAATTTCCTGGATATCTCTTTGAACCTGCTTCATGCATTCTAAATCCTTTTTATATTGTTCATGCAAGGTTTTCTTCACTTTCCTATGCTCCTCTATTTGTTTTATGTCTTCTTTAGAGATGCTTAGCAATTCTTTTGTTATGTTTGTGACTTCTTCTTTTACCTGAGATAGTATTTCTGTTCTAATTTCGTGTATAGTCTTGAGTTGTTTCTTTACTTCACTTGCCAACACTTCAGAAACTCCAGGTTTGTGACTCCCAGCGTCTACCGTGTTTACATCTCCTGAACTTGCTCTACATGGATTGGAGACCAGAGACTGCCTTTGCTTCTTCCTCTTGACATTTCCCTGCGTTCTTTTGGACAAGTGGGTAGTGGGGTCCCAGGCACCTGCCCCATTAGCTACACTTTCTTCAAACTGTTACAGTTTAGTTCTCCTGGCCAGTGCTGACTATGGGTATCTGATGGTGGCCATTGTGTGTGCTGGTGTGGGATTGGCTGCTGCTTTCCCCAGCCTGTGCTGGTTACTGGTGGTCAGAAGCATCCTCAATGGCAGCTGGCGTGTGAACCAGGGCATGGCTGGCTGCTGCCTCCCAAACCTGAGCTAGTTACCCTAAATATGAAAAGTCTGAGTGGTAGAGAAATGAGAAATTTCTTCTTTGCCTTAGTCCTTTTTGTGTTATTGTTGCTAATTATACCATACCATGTTCAGGTAAAATTATAAAACAAAAAGGTTTATTTGAACTCACAGTTTTGGATGAAGGTTAAGTACATGCTCTTGGTGTTGATTTTTGTCTTGAAATAGTCATAAAGTGGCACGGGACAACTGAGTTCCAATGTCAGGGAGTATAGCTATGTTTGTCTTTTCTGGTATCTCCCTTCTTATAAAAAAGCCACAGTTCAATCATGAGGGATAGCTCCTCAATGACCTTATTCAGCTCACATCTCTCAAAGAGGTCATCTCTAAGTTTCGTAATCACATTGTTGTACCCTTGTGAAACCTCAGAATTGGGACTAAATTGTAACACACGAAACCTCGAGGAACACACTCAAACCATATCCCAACCTTAGCCCATCTCTTCTTGCTTCTCTTTTTCTTTTAAGATTATCAGAACCACTATTATTTGCTTCTAATCTGAAAGTAGCCCACATATATTGGACTATAACATTGTTGAAAATATGATATGGCACCTTGGAGTCAGCACTCGTCACAAAATGAGAATTCTTTGATGGTGTTTGGGTCTTATGTATTGCATGGATAAATTACTAAGTGTACTGAAGGTTGAAATGAGTTTCATAAAATGTTTATCTTACCTAAGAATCAGGTCCCCTCTTTTATAGATCCTCATAAAAGCTAATATTCATATATAACTTATTGTTGATTTTTCAGTCTTTCACAATAATAGCAAATGACCATGATTCACTACTTCAGAGTTATGTTACTAGGACTACTATTGGGTGTTTTAGAAGCTAAAATAAAGCAATAATAGCCCCTGAACCTGGTTTTGGGGTTTCTTCATTATATTCTTATTAATAAAGGACTATTTTTCATTTTCAAAAAGTAAGTGAAACAGGCACCATTTGGAATGTGTTCATTCAGGTGGGACCTGCTCTGTCTACTCTATTGTAACACTGCTACATCTGGCTGTCATATCGTGTCCTGCGCTGCCCTTCCACTTACATAATGTAGCAGATTGAAATGGTTGGTGACCAATACTATAACATTTTGCTTTATTCTAGAATAAATTTTAAAAATGGGCAAATATGTTATGAAAACTAGAGCACATGCTCTGGTTTTAAAGGCCAAGTACAGTCCTTTTGGGGAGATGAGGTTGAGGCTGCAGTCCATGCTGGCCTGGAGCTTGCTACGCAGCCCACACTACCCCGGAACTCTCAATCCTACTGTCTCAGCCTCCTGACTTCTGGGAGTGCTGGCCACAATGAATTCTTTGAGAATGATAAGGTGGTGATTGTCTATTAGAAATGATTAGCATGTTTATTATTGATATGAAAAATCTAAAATAACATTTTAAATTTATAAGGTTAAATGAAGGGAGGAGGGATATTTAGTATTCTCTGATTCTTTTTCAATCCCACTGCTTCTGCTCATAATTCTTCCTCCATGAATTAGGGTTTGTCTGTTTCTTCTCAAAGATTTCGTACAGTCATTAGAAGATTTAAGGATTCTGCATTGTCTTCTTTTCCCCCTCACCTCCAAGTTAGCTTTCCTTTCCTTCACTGACTCAAACTTCCCAGGAAGGGAGATTAGGACACTGTTTACTTTCTACCATTTCAGACAATTTCAAATTTGCTGCTGTTTTTATGATTATTTTTATTTATCATCACTTCCACCTACTCCCAAAACCCCACATAACTGAGAACACTTCAATTCATTATTGTATCATCTGTTACCTGTTAATGATTTGCATGTAGGGTCACAGAATAAATATTTATTTTTTAAAAATGATAATGCTCTGACCTAAAAGTTGTCATATGGACTATGGCATCTTATCTGGAATATCTCTACCAAAAGTTACTTAGTTATGTTTTATAGCTTATCAACTTTATGAAACTCAAATCAGTCTCACTAAAAATAAATTAATATTGAATATTACTATATAGATAAAAGAGATGTTTTGTGTTTTTAATTCCACTATATATTGTATCACTTTACCCTTAAAATCCATTAAAAGATTTGCAGGAATTTTTAAGATAACTCATTTATGTTCGGGGCATAGCAACATCCACATCTGGATACATGCGAAAAAGAACCAGTTACAGGGGCCTTTAAATATATATAACCTTGACCAAGCTTTATAGTATGATTAAATTTGGAAGACAAGATGATTGGAAGGTTCTAATAATGCATTGTGTTCCTTTTAAGATCAAAATCTAAAATTTTAGAATTATAAGAGATTCTATACCTATCACATAAACCATGAAAACTAAGTGAAAGTCACAGAATGAGAATTTATTTAAAAAACTCAGAATGAAGCCCCCCCCCAAAAAATAATCTATTAAGAGTTGAACCACAGTAGAATCACATAAAGCTGGATAAAGCTTAGAGAAATATCTTACTCTCTGCCCCAACTTTGGGCAGAGGCAACTGCACAGTATTAACTAAGTAGAATATCATTGTGTCAGTTCAGTCATTCAAAGAAAATGCAGTACCTCAGTGTGTTGTGTATCGAGCCAAGGGCCATAATTAAACACAGATGCAGCATCTGAGTGGTGGACTTGTTCTCTGCTTACTAATGGAATTTTTAAAAAGGCCAAGATTAGATCTGGAAAATTTTGAACTCCTTGTTACATTTACAAGATGCTTTAAAATCTTATTCAGTCTTCCAACTTTCAAAATTATATGAAAATTTTATCTTTTGTTATCACGCTACTGGATGTACTATTTCTAGAGCAGTCAAAGTGTTCAGAGATTTGGGTCTCTTTATCATAGAACTCAGATAGTGTTTAGAAAACGCACAAATCCAACAACTGAAATTATTCCTCATTCAAGGCATGCATTTGAAAATATAACTAAATAGTATTTTGGTCTCTGTTTCTCCACAGTACAAAACCCTGCCTTCCTGGATTCCCATTGTCCTGTTTTTAGAGTGGGTGTTTGTTTATAGGTACTAGCCATTTGATTCCAGTTAGATTTGTCACTGAATCGCTTCTGCATTCAACCACCCCTGTCCTGGATACACTTTGGAATAAGTGACACTTAATGAGTAATATTTTAAGCTAAACTGCTTTATCTAATTTATGAAATTATTTGGACTTGAAGAGCCCTACAGTGGAACACATAGCTTATCCCTTTTTCTCAAATAGTGGGATAGATTTTTATAGTCTTTAAAATCCATTCTGGGTGGGTTTCTATTCTCAGCCTTCATTATCTCCAGTGATAGCAATTCCACAACCTCTCTTGGCAGCTCTCCCTATTGCTGAACCAGCTTTGCTTATTAATTCTATAATAATACCTTATGTTCTCTAAATATTGAAGCAGTGCTTAAGTTTCTCCTGCTAACTTATTCCTCCCCACCCACCCTGCAAAACGCTTTGGGGGGGTAGTAATTATGTAAACATACAGCACCAAAGCACCAAATGATGCGTTGTGCCACTTGGTCCTAAGGTATTCCTCGAGGGACTTATTAGGGTAGACCTTGTCAGTCCATAGAAAATTAAGCTATTAAATCTTCAGCACCAGGGGTGATGATTGAATTGCTTGTGCCACTGGGATGAAATTACTTTGCAGACATATGAATTTCAGAGCCAGTAGTATTCTTCCTTTCTTGTATGCTTTAATGGGATTGTTAGATTAGCATAATGATTTAGGGGCTATTCTGGCACATTTGTGTTGGATTGGGCACAAGGGCATCAACCTGACCTGTCCTCGGAAGGTGGAACCCATAAACTGACCTAGAGGTGGAGCCGATTATGAGGATTAGAGAGAGAGCACCCTTTCCTCTTTTTCATGTGTGTGCGACTTCATCCTGGAACTCTAATTGTGTATCTTTGAATCCCCTTTGTCATTTCTGTGGGCCCCAATCCCCACCTTCTGGATGCTTTGCTGGTGTTGACTGACTTTCCTTAGAGGACTTTGCAAGACAGCAAGAGAGCTGAGTTGTCTGAAACTCATCTTCTGGGGTGTTGGAGACAAACTCTAACATCTAATTTACAGCGTGTAGTTCACCTGTGTGGTCTGAGACCATCCTTCATAGCATTTCATTTGAAAATGTCCTCTTGATTAGCTTCTTTCCTTATTTGCTTGGTTTCCACCAAATCCCTTTTCAGTTTATTCTAGGTGCCCTTTAACAAATGGTGCCCCTGGACCCTCATCCCGGGAACTAGAGTTTTCTTCCAGGGAAACAGACTCAAGGCATCAGTCTTTCTTCTGTGATGTGCAGAAGAATGTAACCGTCTGGCTTTTCTGCCTCCCTTGATTAACTGACCTGACTTCCGCACATGTCTTCCTCATGCTAAACATATCCTACTTGCCCATGGAGATCACCAGTTTTATCCTATTATTGAATGAGGGTTGTCTATAATATTCTTTTATGTTTGCTGAAGTCACAAGTATTTTTAGGAATTAAAGTGAGAATGAGCCATTTTACCTGGAGTTTTTCTGGCATCCTGTATCACCGGGCCTCTTCTGAAACTGGTCTGTCCATCTGTCAGATAACAAGCCACATATTGCTACCACCTGCAGAATTTGTCTGTCTCTCAAACTGGACTGTGACTTCTTTGTAGGGTATCTGACCATACGGGACCAGGCAACTTACATAGCAGTTTCCATTCCTTTGCTGCCTACTGTTTGTTTACTTCTTTCTCAATAAGACTTCAGAGCATTTGTGCGTACAGTCCTCATGGGAGAGTCCCTCCAACCAGCCACTTTTGTTCCAGTTCGTTCAGCTCGGCTCTAAAGTGTTGTCTAATTTATTAAAATTCAAGAAATTTTATATTCACAATCCAGTACACACTGGAGTATCAGAATAATTAAGAAACAATGGCAAAATAGGAAGTGAAATATGTGGAGGCAAAACAAGAAGCAACCATGATCTTTTTTTCACCTTTTTTGTTATTTCTAAGGATCTTTGTCCTTATATAAACTATGTTTTTCATTTCCTCCCACTTGGCCCACCCTGTGTGTGTGTGTGTGAGTGTGTGTGTGTCTGTGTGTGTGTGTGTATCTTTCTCAAATTGTCTACAATTATTAACTGAGAAGCAGGTATGATCTCAGAAATGAATTATCTTTTCAAGAATGAAAGCTGACCTGAATGTAACAATGAATGAGGACAACTTGTCTGGTCATGAATGTTCCAGAAACTATTGCTGAAACATAGAACACCACACCCATTGTGCTACTGATGTCTCCTTCAGTTGTAAACTCTATAAATGAATACCTGAAATATTTATTCATACACTCTCTTTCCAAGAATACCTCACACACATTTGGTGCTCCACAATTGTTTTCAAATTATTTGGAAATATGTTTCTTGTGAATGGAAAAAACAATTTTCTGAAGTCCTGTCTCCAGGACATAATTAATAACACTGAAAACTAAACAAGGAAATCATATTTGTGTTGCATGTTCCTGCAACCACTAGCAGGCTAACTTCATAATGAAAATTCCAAGTGTAATTTAATTATGACATTGTCCAGGGATGACTTCATACTTTTGTAGTAGACAAGCATATGATTTCCTAGTTATTTTTTGTATAGCTATTTTCTTAAGAAAGAAAGTTCAGTAACTGGAAATAAATGTTGAAAGTTTTCAGTAACAGGGAAATGCTAATCTTTAATTTATAGAATATGCATTTTATTTCATTAAAAGTTTCTTAACTTTGTACATTTTATAAGTATGTAGTCTCTGTGGATAGTAGCATCAGCATATTTTGCATCAGAGAGAAATTAAAAGAAAAAGCCTGGCAAACTCTAAAACTATAGTTAATTCATCTTAAAACCAGTTGGCTGTCCTTTTAATGACAAGTTCCTGCTTGTATAATATTTCCCTTATTTTTGTCATCAGAGGTGAGATGGTTAGTGACTGCATTCAGTGCTCTCTCAAGGTTTTATACCCACTGAATGGTCCTGGTATTCAGTGTCAGCCCATATATTACCCAGATTCAACAAATCAGATGAAGTGTACATTGAATAAGCAATATTTTATTGTGCTCACCTATTCTTACAGAACACAATGGGGCAAGATTCAAGACAAAATTCTTTTAACCTACTTTGTATTTTAATTTTTAAATGTAGAGTGAAGCTTCAATTCATTATGGCAATTTAGCAGAGCACCTCATCTTTTCTCAGCAATTTCCCTTTGTAACTATGGGTAAGGCTTAAAATTTTCACCGGAGTATTGCTTGTGACTAGGTTATGCCTCCATACCTTTTGGATAAGAGCAGAGATACATAATCATCACTGTTATTTTAGTATGATTGGGCTACGATTTTGATAGGACTAGCTGATAGTTCTTCATACAGTAGCCTGACAACAAATGCGAGGTTCTGTTGATATAGAGAAAATACCCCACCGCTCAGTGGAGCAAAGCTGTGTAGTAGATCAGAGAGGCAGTGCTTATTGCTTCTGTAATCAGACAGACCCAGGTTCTCACGAAGTCCTAGAACTGTAGACAAGTTGTACAAATATGTTTTATTTTCTTCATCTGCACAATGAAACTACATGAGAATATTGGTCTGAGAATAAAAACAAAAATAATTATGACTAATGTGCTTAGCATAGTACCCCAAACCTAGAAAATAATCCTTAATTCTAGTGTCAGCTAATAAAATTTATAGTAAAGTATTATTGCACTTGATTATTATCTAAATGTATCACAATTCCCATTGCAATACAAAGATAACTTCATGTTTTTAGCTCATTCACAATTGGAGGAGGAGAATGATGTCTTTAAGAATACACAGAAATAAGTAGCATGGTTGGCTTGAATTATTTTCTATTCCTAGTTTGAATTAATTTCCCAAAATCTCTTTTGCATTATTTTGTAGTTTGTTTTTTCTTACATACAATGTTTTAAAGACACTCATGTCTTTATATTTCTAAGAAACAATGTTCTGGTTTTTATTCAGTTTAATAGATTTTTTTGCAGCTGCAAAGTGGCAGATGATAAATCAAAAACTAATATTTCCAAGCATCTCAAAAAATAAGAGTCTGTGACAGATTAAACATGGGCTAAATGAAGCTTATGGATGATTTGTTCTAATTAGATATAAGGTAAATGTTCTTGCAATTGTGACTTTTACTGAAGTCAGAACATGGGGTTGTTCAGGCTTTCTTGCATTGTCCTTTAAAGAATCATTTGAAAATATTTTGGGTTTGCTGTCACCGAGACAATATGGCTTGGCAGGGTATTGGTAACTTAATAAGCTCATCACATTTGTCATACAGAAACTGTTCCTTATATGCAAAGCTGTCAGACAGATTGAATATATAATTCTTCTTTGCATGAAATAATATGATAAAACTTTAGTATCAAATTGAATGCTATACTAGCATTTGGAATCTTTCATGCATAGTTTGGGATTGTTTTACAATGGAAGCACTGTTTGATGACAAATACTCTTTTTGTAACATTCATCACTTATGTTTTAATTGCAGACATTATTATCCTTTTTACTATGAATCTGCCCTTTTTTTCTGTTAACATACTGGGAAATGAAGCCTGTTTCTCATAGTTATGTTTGACATTTTTTAAATGGTTAGCTGCTATGATTAGATTATACTATCAGAGTTATAGATGTTTTCATTCTTTCTACAAATGCCTAACATTTTGAACTTTGCTCGTTCTGTGATCAAAACAATATTTGCCTCCTTCCTGGTTTTGATTCAATCCCCAAAGATAATGCTTACTAATATAATATATCAAGTCAGTGCACCACAGAAGCGAAGTGCATGTGGTATGTGACCTCATAATGTACCGTGGCCTGAGCAATGGGAGAATCAGTTAGCAGAAATAGCCCTGGAAGCAAATTCTAAAAGCTCAGAACTTACATTTGGTTCAGTAGTGGACATCTTCAGCAAACTGGCCCACCCATATCATTTTCAAGGGGCTAAATGGGAACGAAACTGCTAAAACCATGCACACAGCAAATGTGCTTAAAGCAAATTTTCGCCGAGCAAGTTCCTGTTACAGAGTGGGCCCGCTGCCAGGGCTCTTCCAAGCACTCCACCGCTACTTCATGTGTTTGGTATGTGGGAGAAGCTTGTAACTCTAGCTCTGCCCGTTGTACAATGCCTGTCACTTCTGAAGTGCTAGCATTCCAGAGCTTATGGCCACCCAACTCAGGGCTTGAGAGAGAGCTGGAGACATGGTTTAGTCTGAGTAGTAAGGAACTAGAAAGTGCATTTGTTACCTTTGTTAGCTCCTCTCTCTCTTCCCTCACACTGTTTTCATTTCATTTCGTTTTAATTTTTCTCTTCCTCCTTCCCTTCTCTTTTTGGTTTTATTTGATTTACTTCACTAAAATAAATCAAATGTATTAAAAGTTTTTATAAAATGTTCATTGGGATTCCTAGGCCTGAACTGGACAAACTTTCATTTGTGAGTTTATTAGGCTTTTCAGTTTTTCTTAACAAAGGAAAACTAGATCCCCGTAACTTCACAGAAAAGCCTCCATCTGGAATGAATTCAGCAACTTTAAGAAATATGTGTTCTCTATTCAAAAACCATCTAAAAATAGTGCTCAAACAAGTAAGAAAAAATATTTTGACATTTCTCTCATGTTTTATGTGGCAAGCACAGTTTGAAGCAATCTTTCTGTTAATTTTCACATGGATAAGAGTCGATGTACTTTTGTGTAATTGTACGATGTATTTTACTCCAGGATTCTTTCTAGTTCAGAATTGTAATACAGCAATTGCGTTTGTAAGAAAGGCATAATTGTTAGCCCAGTCAGCCTTTGCATAAAACTCAAATACACTTATCCAGAGTGAAATGTTCAATCACAGTCTACTGACATATGACAATACAGATTTTTCTTAATTAGTTTCACATGAAATAAAGATCAGTCAACCTGGGAGGTTTTGTTTACAAACTAAGCCCCACTCTGGGATGCTGAGGCAGGAGAATTTAAAATTCAAGCCCACCCTGGTCAATTTACTGACTTACCAAGATCCTTTTTCAGAATAAACATAAAAAAGTATTATGGATATAGCGCAGTGTGAATTCACTGGGTTCAAACTTCGAAACTCAAAAAAAAAAAATTAAAAGATTGACATAGAGATGTTTATAAATTAATGAAATCATTAATATGCCAGGATTAACTTCTAGAAAACACCATATTTATGCTTAAACTACAATGTTGAAAATTTCACCAGTTCATCAAATCTATTTCTCCTATAATATAAGTGGTAACTACATGGCTCAGAATTAATCTATAATGGCCAAAATGAGACATAAGATTTAAGAATATGCTAGGGGAAAATATGTTTCAGATTAACAGGCATGTTTTAAAGTCACGTGACACTCATCAGAAGCAACACTTGATGTAATGACAAAGCCATTTTACAAGCCTGAGAACAAATATAAAGTAACCTCACAACACTGATTTTCTCTATTAGTGCTTCAAGTGTCCAAGTTGTATTTGAGATGGCTGTTCTTTGTAAACTACATGATAGTACAAAACAGTGTTTGGGAATTGTATTTTAGGAAAGAGCAAGTGATTTAGAAAACAACTCCAGTGACTACTTGATATCCTAAGTTTGAAAGGCATAAATGGAAGGAATTTAGGTCTTCTAGGCTCTCCATTTTACAAGGAGAAGACAGAGGCTCCACTGTGTCAAGTGACAGGTCTGAGACCTAAGGCCAGTTCATGATGGAAAAATCTAGAACAAAACCTGCACATTTTGGTCTTTGTTTTATCTGCTACTTTGTGATTGGTTTTACTTAAGCTTTTTTTGAATAAACGCCACATCTATTTTGTCTTTGAATTCCATTCATTTTATGTGCTGGCTATTAAATCTCAATTCCAGTATCTTAGATATCATAAATGAAGCTGAGAATGTATTTTATGTCATGTAGAGAGGAAATTTTTAGTAATGCAGAGGAATAACAGATGTAAAAATACCTTGCGAAGAGATGAACAATTGCCTTCAAGTCACAGATCTTTCTGGAGTTCAATTTTCAGATTATGCACCAGGGTAAAGTGAAGAGCACATTTTGTTGGCTGCAGGTAGGAGGGAAATGAGATCGGTAGAGTTCTTTGCACTTGAGAAGGTGACAGCAAGTGAAGACATGGTGCAAAATAGATGAGGTGGGACCAGAATGCAAACAGTGTCTTTCATTTCTACTAAAGATAGTTCTCTGCTGATAAGAGTTCTTCTAGTGTTCTTCAAAAGATGGGGCCAATTCCATGTCAAATCAATGTCAAATACACATAGGAAGTGGTTTTAATGCAGTTTGTCTCTTTTTCCTACCAGGAATGGCTACTCCAAAATGGTAATGTTTGTTACATACACACACACACACACACACGCAGAATTTCAGGATGGTGACAGGAAAGAATTAAACTAAGGATGACCTTCTAAGAGGAAATTCTGTGCACAGAGCTTGTGCTTGCAAAGCTGGCTCTGTCTTGCCCTTGCTATCCTGTGATGACTTTTTTTCTTTTGCTCCATATGCATCTCTATGGGAATCGAATGACAGAGGACAATGGGGAAAGTTTGTCTTTTATATTGTGCATTCAGTTCCTTAATTCTGCCTTAATTTAATGGGATATTTTGAGAATGGAAGAAATGCCTTTTGCCTGAATCCTTTATAGTAGCAAAACCAATCTTACTGGAAAATGTAAAGCTAATTCTACTTTTTAACAGCTGTCAAATATCTCAGTTTTGCTTTTTTATTCACCTTGACAAGATAATTATATCATAGAGTTTCAGGGGCACAACAGAAATAAATGACAAAGAAATAAATTAGATTTTATGCTATCATTCCTTTTCATTATAAATTATATATATATGTATATCTTGTTATATAAACTTATGTAAACAAATAAGCAGTGAAGTATTTATATTATAATGTCTATAATTAACTATGCAGGTAGTAATTGCATAAAAGTGACATGAAGATATTAAGACAGAATAATCAAAATATTTCTTATGTTCTCTCATTTAGTTATCAATAACTCTGTGAGGTAAAACTCTGTTTTTACAGATAAAAACAGCAATTTGAGAAAGTTCAGTGATGCTGTCCACTGTCACACACTGGAATTTCCAACACTGGTTTTTATTAATTCTAAAATACACCCTACATTAGCAAGCAAAAACATTTTTTAAAGCTTTCTCAAAGTGTCCTATTATCTCCTTTTATTACTAGCACATTATAAATAAGTCATGGAATAAGTATGCAGTTGGACCCACAATGTCATGAAAGCTCAGACAGGTAAGGGCGGTCGCCTGCCCCTGTCCATTCCTAAGACTGGCACTGGACCCTGCCACTCTCCTTGGTTTTTCCTCCTCTCACTACTCTCACCTAACGGCAGGCATTTATTTTCAGTAGTTTGTTTCCCTCATAATAGGCCAAACCAATTTAACATGTGTAGAATAATTATTATTTTCTAATCTCACCATCTAAAAAATTATTATTCTCAAATAAGGAAGGCAAGTCATAGTCATTTATTTTTTTAAATTAGCACATTTTTTGTACTGCACGGTGTTTACATCTCTTGTGTGGAGTGTACATACCACATCTTCACTCCTTTTTTCATCCTCTTTGCCCCTCTTTCCTTCTCACTGATCAATCTCTTGATTCTCTTTGCAATTGAGAAAGATCTGTCTCCCTACTTCTTATTACCTATCCTTTATTTCATTCTGAGAATATATAACTGAGCTTTTCATTTTAGGGACCATGCCAAACACTGCTCAGTTCCATTTCATTTAATTGGATTAAAAGCGAAGAGGTACATTTTCTCTTATCTCTGTCTTAATCTTCATAAAACGTGGTGTGTTTGAACATATCCCTAGGGATACAGTTGGGGTATCTTGTGATTCTAGCGGGGTCTGATAATAAGGTAACAATTCCTGGTGTGACAGGTAAATACATCTCACAGTAATAAAATATAATAATTCAAGAGGAAACTGTGCTCAGTTCTGAGCTATTTCTAGGAATGAGGGCTTAAGACAAGGAAAGTGGGTTTGCTTCCTCATTCAGTTGCTTAGTGTATCTTTCACAGGGATCCTAAGGACCTTGCCACTTTTAAATGGAGAGACAGTGGCAAATCTTTTACTGAATTGAGTATTATTTTAATTTTTTTTGAATTTTAAATGCACTAAAATTAATATACCAGTGCCTTACTCAATACTATTTTTAAATTATCTATATTTCTCATATTTATTCACATAATATACTGAAAGTTTAGTCTCACTGATAAAATTATCTTTTATGACTTTAAGGATCACAGTACAATCAATAGCTGATTTAGAAGTTAGATCATGAACACATGATGTATAATGGAGCATATCAGTTTCCAAATACTAAAGTATTTATGAAAGAAAAAAGTATTAAGAAAATATTAGAGTATTAGTGAAGAATCAAAAAAGAAAGGTAGGGAGGATAAAAGAGACAGAGAGAGACTGGGAAAGAGAGACAGAGAAGACTGGAAATACTATATTGTTAGTGAAGAATTTAAAAAGAAAGTACAGAGGGAGAGAGAGAGAGAGAGAGAGAGAGAGAGAGAGAGAGAGAGAGAGAGAGCAGAGAAAGAAGTTAGCCAAGTACTGTTACTTTGAATATTACGCTCTGCTCTTATTCTGACCAATTACACAGTCAGGGAATGTGTGTTAAAATCCACACATTGTGTTTTACTCAGTTCTCCACATTTGTGCAAATAGTTGATGAGGAAAAGATTACCATTTCCTCTCACTATAAAATTCTAGGACTTTATGTTGGTTGGATAAAAAATATATTGAAAAACCACCTAAGATTTGATATTGAATCTATTTGCTGGTGGAAAAACTGATTTACTGACTTGTGTTAGGGATTAAAATTCCAAACAGATGAATGTTATGTAATATATGTGTAAGGTATTTTAAATGTAGGATATTAGGGAAGAATTTTAGCACAATTTATTTCTTAGGAATTGTCATTCAGCAGGACAACTTCTGAAGTGATGAAGTGATATATATATATATATTTGTGTGTGTGTGTGTGTGTGTGTGTGTGTAAATAGCTTGATTTAGTAACTTGCTTGCATCCATGTTTTAGATCTCAGGAAGCAATATGTATGTAAAACAATTTAAGAAAGAGCATACATGAGTCGAATACATGAGTTGAATTGAAGTTCTGCTAACTGATTTGAATGAACAATCTTTTGGGAATGGTTTAAAAGTATTCGTATGTACAAAAAAGTCTTACCAATACTATTTGATTTCTTACAATATAGCGAAAAACTTTAGAAAATCATATTTAACTCCCATTGTCTCCACACCAATATGATGTCGTTAGGTCTAATTAAACCACCTTAATTAACAAATAAGCATTACTGTATTAAATGCATTAGTTTAAGTGAATCATTTCAAAAACTTTTGAAATAAATCCTGCTAGTTGAAGAATAATTTACACATCTTGCTAATTACTATGTAATAGATTCTCTCAAGTAGGTAGCTATTTTAGCTATTTACTTATGAAAAGGTTTTTCTTTTTTATGTATATACTATCAAAGAACAGAAAAATGTTCTTGACTTCAAAACATAAGAGATAACTTTTCTCCCCACTGGAACACTGATGCTAGAGGAAAGCTGATCAGTTGTAACTACTGATTTCTATACAGCTGATTTAACTCATTGCCCTCCCAAACGCTTCTAGTATAACAGTTTCCTCACAAAACAAAGAATCAAATGGTGTCACATAAACTTATTTATTTTTTTCTGATTTTGACCCTAGTGTCACTTCAGTGAAGTAGCAGAGACCAGATATAAACTGAAACCATCCTCTCCACTCCCTATTTTGCTGTTTTACACTAGATTTGCTGCACATAGATCTTTTATCTCCCTTGTTTTTTTTTTAACCACAATATTCTGCTGCTGATATAAGTAGTGATGTCCCCATTTTACAGACAGAGAATCGTGTATACAATTCAGATACTTGCCAAAGATCACACAGCAGTGGGGGACAAATGTGGAAATTGAATTTAGTTTCCTTTCTTAAATCTATTACCTACACTGATCTCCCTCCCTCTCTCAGCTTTATTTCTTTGCTTTTATCATGGAAGAAAACCAAGCAGCCTCATTTTTTATGAAAGAAAACATTTCCCTATAATATCATCCACCCACTATATCTAAGTTACACTGCGGATCAGAAGCTGTGCTAGGCTTCGGAGTGCTGAACACTTGAATACTGTGATAGGATCATGTGGTCTATAAAGTTTTATCATATGGTCACACTCATTTGATTCCTGAAAAGTGAAGCAGACACTATCTTCTCAAAACTTTCATTTCTGTTAACTAAACAAAGGCAGATTGAATCCTTGGTTCTGCTTCAGTTCACCAGTTCTGAATCTTCTTTTGGGAATTGTTGCTAGACAGCAAGTTCCCAAGCCTAGTTGATATTTTTAGTCTTACAGATATTCCTTTGTCTACAAATGATGCGCTCTTTGTTGACACTATTGTCTTTAATGCAGCCCCAAATCAATTATCTGTTATGTCCAACAAGGTTGCATGTTAGAAAGGTGACTTCTCCCTTTCGTATATTCTTCTCAGTATTTGCCACTTGCCCTTATATGAAGGAACCGAGATAGTTCCTAGTGCTTTTCTGGATGTAACTTAAGACAATTGCCATGTGTGTATTTCCAGTTCTCTTCTCCCAAGCTAAGACTCCTTAAATTTTTCAACATTCAATCACAGAGAAATTTAAAACAAATTGTCTTATTTACCCACAAGAATCGTCTGCAGAAAAAGACATTCACAGTATCATTCCTTTCCCTTAAGTCAGCACTGATAGATGCCTCCACAGGAGCTTCAGACTCAACAAGAGCTCTGTACAATTCTTAATTATCAAACATCAGATTTCCGCCATCCTACAGACACCATTTAGCCAAGTGGCATGGCAGCAATATTTGTCTTGTCAAAGACCCTGAAGTTAAATTGCTACTGGACTATTTTTCTGCAAGGCTCACTTACTAGTTATGGTAGGAGTGAACTATTGACTATCCATTCGTCTAGGCTGCCTTTATTATTTTAAATGATCTCATGAGCTACAGGGCAGCAATTTACATTCTTTGTTCAGTGAATTACACCTGATAGCTCTGTCTGTAGTTTTCCTTGAGAAGGGGACAGAAAATCTGAGAATGAATAAATCTCTGAAAACATGGCTTTATCTCTGTCTCTCTCTCTCTCTCTCTCTCTCTCTCTCTCTCTATATATATATATATATATATATATATATATATATATATATATATATATAATCCATAGCACAGCAGTGCTGTATATTTCAATTTTCTTGACTGAGGGATATGTAGTGGCAGAAAGTCCTGTATGCTAACGGTTTTAAAGAAGGAGGAATGTATTTTTCTCTCACTCTTTATGTCTCATTCTGCTTGCTTTAGGTTGTACTTTGTCTAAAACCTGGGTATCCCCCACTGTTTCCATGGGATTCCTATGAAAGATGTAAAGTACCCCTCTGCCTGAGAAGTCTTCTCCTGGGAGGCATCTCTCTCCATTTACATTTTCCACTTGCCTTGCATGTGCTTTCTCATCTGAATGTAAAGCTCTAGTGCAACTTCCAGAGCGTCCTGAGTATGTTATCAGGCTTACCTGCGCATGAGATGCTTTCAAGGGCAGGGTGATAAGCCATGACCAGAGGAAGCCATTAAGGAAACAGATTTGACTGAAGTCCTGACACTGATGGTGACAGCATAATTAAAATGATCAATTTGGAGAAGAAGAAGTGTTTCTAACTATTTAGAAAAATGTTTTGGTCATACTCTATACTGCACATGCAGTCAGAGGAAGCCAACTTTTGATACAGAGAAGTGAAAGTAAATATGTATATTAAAATTATGTCATTTTATATCTAGAGAATACTACAAAATTAAACACGGCAAATTATTTTACATTTTTTTTTGTGAGACTTTCAGCCTATTATTCCACTCCTGTTGGCAGGATTGCTGACTGGGATTAGGGTGACATAGGTACTGAAAAAGTAGAGAAAATACTTGCTCCTAGAGTTGGTGCGTATTAATGTAAATTAGTTCTCAATCAAAATGACTGTTTACTTGCTTGCTGCTACTTTAAAGAGGAGATAGTTCACCAAGCACCAACGGCTGACTGTGCACTTTGAGGGTCTCTATTTCTTTCTGTGTTCAGATACACTTAAAATGGTGCTTTCAATTATGGCAAAATAATAGCAATACACAGTTTAGCTTCCAGCATGTGTTTTCGTTTTGTTCATTTCTGTTGTATAGTGAATTCTAGTGAAAGTGATTAAATCTGATTGGTTTGGAAAATCTGAATTAGCATCTACCAATTTGTGTGTAGATTATCAACAGGCATTAGCAAGGCCGTATTTCAGGTTTCTGCCGACACAATTTAGTTTAATTATTTCTTATTTTCCATAAAAACTAATGTCTAATATTGCAACATTGCAGGTCTTAGTTAACAAAATATTCCTTAAGAGAAAGTCCACTGCCTGAAAGTGTAGCGCTTCAATAGCTGCTGACCATAACTTCCAACTAAACCTGATATGAAAAACAAGTTCTTGCCAGATTTGAGGTTTTCCTTCTATTTGTGCTCTGCAAAGCTTGTTGGTGGATTTTCAGTTAATGCCGTCAGCTACATGAAAAGGGAGTTTCACCAAAAATGTTGAGAATTCCTTTGGTGCCCAAAAGGAACTATCAGGAATCTGGAGGCTGATGGGAGAGATGAAAACTGGGAAAGTCATGAATCTTGTGCCAATTCCTGCAACTTACTGAATTTTCTTTTTAACTCAAGACCTAAAATTATTTAAAATAATTCTTTAAAAACAGTATTTTAGCTTTCGAGTATTTTCAAACATAGTGCAAGTTGGTATCCTAGTGTCATATAAATATGTGTAGTTAAGGGGATAGTTCTATGTTTGTAATTTTTAAAAATAATAAATAGACTCCAATTTTTGGTGGAGGGTGCAAAGTAAAAAATTGATAGGTAAAAGGGTCATCTGGAGATCTACTTGTCTTAAACTTAATAAAACGACACACTCCAGCAATCCTGGTATAGTTTATTTTGTATATTTTTGCTAATTAAAGTTATTATCTATGGTGTGTGTGTGTGTGTGTGTTCGAGATAGGGGAAAAATGGTCTCTTGGGAAGAATGCCATTTTGATGAATCACAGGAAATAGTAAATTATGTGGATTCCACACAGTTCCTAAGGCTATGACAAAGATTCTACCCCTGAAATTCATGAACTAACATCCAGAGGGAATTTGAATGGAATTACAATTCAAGCAGTTTACTTTGGGAGGAGTACAGGGTGGAGATAGAATTCAATGTTCAGTTTATTTCTCTAAACAAAACTTCTTGTGGTATTACCCTAAGAGTGAGAAAATGCAAACTTGTTCTTTTACACTAAAATTTTCTAGCAGGATGAAGCTCTGAGTACGATGCTAACCTTAAAATAGTTTTGAATGTATAAAAAAATACTTAAAGTCATTTTGGAAGAAACATTACTGCACTGAGTAAGATTGATTATATACAACCAGTAGTAATGAAGTAGACAATGATTGACTTTTCCAGACTGCTGTATACTTGAAATGTACTGAGTTTCAAAGTCTCTGTATCAATAGACTCAGAAAATTTATTTTTTTTCATAGTATTATTGTTGTCACCTTGTTTTAAGTCTCTTGGCTGCCTTGTCAATTAAGCTAATTAAGGCAGAGTACAATTCCCTAGAGGGGACACTACTTCAGGCAAAATCATTTCTAACTATTAATCAAGTTAGAAAATAAGAACAGTATGCAAGTAGGGTTATGCATAAAAGAAATGCTGAAAAATGCTGCCTTGTTCATGGAGCATCTAGACAAAATACTGTATTTACTGTCTCTAGAAAATGAAAGTTAATTTATGCAGCTCATAAACAGTCCTTAATATCATGCCATGTATTTGTGGTACAGTTAAGACCATGGGAACTTTTCGCTCTTGACTCCTTTCCTTAAAAAAAAAAAAATTAAATAAATAAAATCATTCTGTTTTTTTAAAGAGACACAAGGCAATCATGGAAATGTAGTTTAAAATCAAAGCTTTCACTAATACGCTGAGTGGCAATTGGCAAAAATCAAAAATCTTAGTCTCAGAGCTCCAATATCCTCCTTAATTAAATGAGGTCACAGGGATCCTGGATCCACTTTAGCTAGCAAATTAAGGCTCAAATCAGAAATAAGAATGTGTAGTTCTTAATCAATAATCAATCTTTAATAAAGATGTAGATTGGGGAGCAGGGCTGCGAACACATGGTGCTTGCTTCAGGGTCCTGCAGCAGCTCATCTGCCAGGTCCCCAGTTCACCCTGGCAGGGAGGCAGTGAGCAAGGAAAGAAAGGAGAGAAGAGGAAGACAGAGGAGAGTTTACCTGGCTGTCCTGAGATGGCTTTGAGTGCTTTTTCCAAGCTTCTTTCTCCCATAGCCTCTACTAGGAATGTTTGAAAGCGTATCTCTGCCACTGATGATGGATTTTCTACAGCTCTCCGTGCCCTTGTTACCTCCACCCCCTCCCAGGTCCACTCTGCAAAATTTCCCTTCAGTCACTTCATTAGCCTCTTGGTGGTTCTCCTGCACAAGAGTGGCACAAGCGTCAGCCACCAGGCTTGCCTTTCTCCTCTGAAAGCCATGTCTATTCAGAAGTTCTCATGCATCCCAGGCTGGCACCGAGCCTGAGAGCGCGCTCCAATCCCAATACTGCCGCACCCACTCGTGTAGTGCCCAGAGCAGCCCTGCCGTGTTTACCTCGTCCTCCGCACTGCCCAGGATAGGAGCCAGGCTCAGATCATGGGCCCTGTTCATGCAGACGTAAAACACGGAGCTTTTCAGGGGACCCTCTGAAGCTCTTTTCTCTTGAGGAGAGAAGCACAGAACAACCTTGTCCAGGCCGAATTTCACTGGGCTTCTTCCTGGTTTTATTTGCCAACACCAAGTTTGACCCCTCAGTGCAAATTTAACGCCACTGAATCAGCTTTCTGTCACCTTAAACTGAGAATCCCCAAATGCTACTCTGTGGTGATCTCACTGTGCTATCTCCTGATTCACCCTGGCGCCTCAGCAAAAGAATCCAGTTTAGTATACTGTTGCAAATTATTTCAATTCTAACACTCTTTAGAATTTTATTACTCCAATTTCCCTTCGCAGATCCGCCCAATTTATTCCTGTAATTCCAACTGTTCATTTCAAACATTTTGAAAGTAAGAAATGTTTTTAAAATTGTCATTGTAAAATTATAACTAAGAATTAAGAAATTTTTGTAACTTGAGTGATCAATTGTGTAGAGATTGATTCATTTTAAGGGTTGTCTATTTATACACATTTCTCAATTTAGATTCATATGTATGAAGCAAATTATATATATATATGAATTTCAACTGATTTACCACAGGCAAAATAAATGAAAATGTAATTCAATCTTAAAATGTCTTAATTTTATGAACTTATATAAAGCATTTTATGTATGTTAAGATAGTAGAGTAGATGGTATAAGAGCCCAAAGGTGGGATTAAGAATCTTTCTTTCAGAACTAAAACATATGGTCCTGAGCATCACAAGTGTAAGATAGTTTAATTTCTTTTGGGTGGTAATTATTTAGAAAAATAATTTAAATGATAGCATTAAACAGTGTGTTCTCTTTTCAATAATAAAGAATATAGAGAAGAAACAGTACATAATTTATTGCTCATACAATTGTTTTTGCTATAAAAACTAACAAAATAAAAGCAAAGTTTATGTTCATGATAATAAAATTTCAATAATATGAAAGGCTATGAAAGGAAAAGAATATTTTCTATCCTCTGGCATTTTTCCTCATTCCAACTCAATTCACTGTTAACACTTCTTGTCTAGTTTCCACAAAATATTATATATATATATATATAGTATGTAATATATGTATTTTTCATATAAATATATACATTGTTATTAAAGATAGGCACTTACCAACTTGATTACATTCTTTCTTCCTTCCTTCAGTTACTTTCATTTTTCTTTTACACCTTTACCTTGTTCTTTTTCATTTTGATGTTTATTCTTTATTATAGAAGTATATAATACAGTTAATCCATCTACTCTTGGTAGATGAATTCATCTCTAATGCATTGTTATACAAATATATGGCTGAACCTCAAAGACTGTATACTCTAGACTTTCAACACTAAATAAAAAGAACCTTGAGTTTTGTATATTTTTATACATTGGCAAACTGCCCATAAGAAATAATCTGTACATTTATCATTTATTCAAAATAGATGGCTGTGTATCCTCTTGCCTGCTCTGACATTGTAATCACTGAACTCACAAGTTTTTGTGAAACTGAATTTTGAAAAATACAATCTCATTTGTTGCACACTGTCTCATTATGGAAGAACATAATCTACATTTGTCAATCATTTGTATGTTTTCCAGATATTTATTTTCATTTTAGATTCTTATATTGTACTCTTTTTTTCAGTTTATTGTAGACTAAAAACTATTGCATAGATATTTAACATAGAATTGTATATATTTTCCCAATTCTTTTTTTTAGATTTTTATTTCTTTATATATTTATCATACAAAAATATAACATATATATGTGTTAAACCAATATGCCTTTTCTTATGAGCATCCTAAGTTTTAAAATGATTTAAAACATCTCTTATTCAATGATTATGCGTTAATTCAATTATAAAATATTCTAGAAATCAAGTACACTGATAGTCCTAATACTATCAAGTAATTTCTCTTCCTACACTGATTTCAAATTTAATTACACTGTTTATTTAATTCCTATACATTTTTAGTATATTTTTAAACTTTTCTGTTTCTTTACATTTACTATAAAACTATTTCTTTTTTCCAAAATGTTTTTAAATTATAGTTTTATAATTCATAAAAATATATTTTAAGACTATTCTTTCATTTCATATACTGACTGCAAGTCTTTGTCTTCTTTGAGACATTTAGTTCTTTTTTATAAGCATGGATACATATTTTATTTCACGTTATACATGTTATATTTCAATAGCATCTACCTTATAAGTTCATTTTGGACAGTTTGACTTCCATGTTCAGTTGTGTCTTCCTCCTGCACAGTGTATCTCTGTTCATTTACCTAAATATTTCATGGTATATACAAGACTTTTAAGTTTTCTTCACATTAAGTGATATAAATTCTTTTAGATTAATAGTATTTTATTTTTGCTAATGAATATTGGCTTATCTCTCCATTATATTTTTGCATGTAAATGATTCTTCTATTTATTACTTCTCTATAAAATTATCTTAATTTTTCTAATATATTTTTAATTTAATATTTTAAGACTCCTTAGGTATGACCAAATCAACTAATATTATATCTCTTTTTTATATTTTTATAATGTTCTTTCTTGAATATGATTGCATTAGGATATCTATTGAGCAGTATCAAATTAAAACACATTTTTGTAGTCTTCATTAGGATGAGAATGATTTTTGCTTTTTCTATTAAACATGATGGTGGTAATTGACTTTGTATGTGTGTTGGTTTAATGTATATATTTCTACTGTGAACAGCTAAAACATATCAATATTGAAATTAAACTCCACGTCTTTCTGGTACTGATCAGGGAATATATTCTCCATTCATAAAAACATTTCTTTCTTTAAGAAATTGTTCTACTTTCTTTGCTTGGCTGAAGCTGGGTAGTTTTGCTATTTTTTCACTAATTTATAATTAAGATTGTGGGAAGAAGATTTTGCAATCATGCTTCAGTCTGCCATCTGAAACCAGCAGTCTGGTGGGAATGTTTTAATTATGCATCACGGAATCTCTATATAGCAAATCAAATAGAGTTATGTATTTTTCACTTAATGATTTTGCTAATGTGCTTCTAATA
Source organism: Hydrochoerus hydrochaeris (assembly GCA_004027455.1). Lineage (NCBI taxonomy): Eukaryota > Metazoa > Chordata > Mammalia > Rodentia > Hydrochaeridae > Hydrochoerus > Hydrochoerus hydrochaeris. The sequence goes on along the minus strand of PVLA01002206.1, from coordinate 21,784 downwards.
TTCACAACTTTAAAAACCACAAACAACAGATAACGTTTTTAAACAACATAATTTCCCAGCAATAATTTATACTGAAAAACATAGGGACATCTTTGAAATCGAAATATAAGCCAGAAAAATGACAGATTAACACTTGTATTTTAATACAAGTTTTTACTAGAAAAATCTCGATGATAAACATACAGGTTCTAAGTGAGCCAAAAGTCCTTTAAGAATGGAAATATTATTTATCAGAACTCCACAAGATTGGAAATCATATCAGCTGGCATCATGGAGAGTAGGTCCAGCTGCTTTGCTAGAAATTTTTCCAATCTTCAGCAAGGCTGAGAGCGGCGTCCATTGGTTATCATTTGTTTGCTTTTCTGGTTTTCCCTGATTTTTATTTATTGCCATGAATTTTTATGACACACTCCTTAAATTTCTCTTATATTTTATTGATTAATCAGTGACCTTTTAGCCTTTTGCTAGTGTTTTTATCTAAACTCTAAACTTTAGAAAATACCCACTTTTTTTTTTATTATTGGGAATCGAATTCATGACCTCATGTTTACCTGACAGGCACTGCTGAGCTATATCCCCGGCCACATGTTTGAATATTGTGTTGTAATTACGCATTTGAGAACAAGGGCTCCTCCCGAACTGTGTGTTCTCTGAATGGGGAGACTAGCACTCTTGCTACCTACAGTGTGTGTAATCACAATGAACTGCATGCAGTAGGGGATACATGACTGGGTTTCTTTTTTTAGTTGAATTAAAGTAAAACTTTGTCTCTATGCTAAAAAGACGCCCTCTTGCTATTCTTCTCTAGAAAAGAGCTTTTATAATAAACTTTGGATAGATGAAGTGTGATTAAAGTAGGTAACAGAGGAAAAACAACTGAAATTTCTGCAACAGAATGCCTCCCCTAGTCTACTTCTTTATTCCTATTTGTCATCAATGTGTTTCAGAAATTTTTCTGAAAAGTGTTGATTTTTAATGTTTTGGAGCATCCTAATATATTACTTATTTAACTAAAGAAGGTGACTCTTATGAGAATATATGCACAGAAAAAAAATTAGAATGGTGGAAAACATGATCATCTTTGATGATCCTTGATTAATGAGGATACATAGAAGTACGACTGTCACATCTTCCCAAAGATGCATTACATGCATTACAGCTGCTTTTAGAATGGCTGGGAGTCACTTTGAGACTGTTAACGCTTCTCCATATGTCTTTGTTTCTGAAATCAAAAGCAAAGCTCAGAGCGCATGACAATTCCTTTACCTAACAAACCAAATCACGGTTGAAATTATATTAAAGGATGATTAATATGGCACAAAAAAACACAAGTGTTCTCCATAGAGCTCGGTGACTTTTGCAAAAAGAAATCTGTAATTATCACTTCATTCGAGAGTCTTTTTCCGGAAAATTCCCTTAGCCGCCCTCCCAGGCAATACTTCCCACTCCCACTCGTTGTTAGCTTTTGTTTGACTTTTATCGCAATAAGTTAATTTTGCCCATTGTAGAACATTATTTTGAGACTTATAAAACCTGAAGTTACTTACAAAAGTCTGTGATGATGATTATATTTAATGATCCCTCGTTGGTTATGTAGGAAGAATATTATGTATGGAAACATGCTGGTACAGCTAGTGCCAGTTGAGTCAACCAGGTGATGTTGGATCCAGCTCGCATGGAGGGATGTTTTAAGTTTTTCTTGAAAAGCACATATCACACTAATGGTTGCTCTGGCCTTTGTGACATTGTCGCCTTCCCTTGAATGACTTCTTATACTGTGGCTTCAAAACCTCCTAGGATCAGTAAAGATGAGAAGATACTTTTACTCTTATGTTATATTGATGCAGGAAATCTGTGGTACCACTCTGTCAAGCAATTAGATTAGAATAATCCCTCAAGGGAATATTTTCTTAAGGCAAAGTATTAAGCCAACATTCTTTGAAGCATCTTTCAGTGTCAGGAGGACTGGTAAACTTCCGTCCACTTATCCACTAGCCAAAATATGATCTTAGTGACTTCCATTCTATTAAATAGATACTTATGCTTGTCCTCATGATTCTTTGCTATTGGGGTATAAACAACATAGCTACTCCAATTGTTAAATGAGTCAGTTTTTCTTAAGGGCAGGGTCTCTGCAAAAGTTCATGTTTTGTACATATTTATATGACTGGTCTGCAGTTTATTTTACATGGTGAATAATATTTGCTGGGAAATGTGTGTGTTTACCAGTGAGTGTGTGTATGTTTTCCAATACTCAATACCTCTAATATGACCACAATTGCCCCACTGTTTTTCTCCTGTAAACTGATAGTTTACAGGAGTTAATGATAACTATTTCATTGAACTATTTCGAGGAACAAAGGAGGTAACACATTTAAGAAGCCTTACACATTATTTGGTTTAAAAAAACTATAAAAATGAGCCATAACATTGAGTGACACATGAATCTATATCAAGTTTAGAAGGGTGAAAATAGGAAATATAATCACAATTTTCACATATGATTTCTTCTAAAATGCTTTACCTTGCTTTCTAGATCAAAGCGGCTTTTGTATATGGCAAATGATTAGAGAAATTTTAAAGTGTAGCTTTGATGACAGTTAACCTAATTAATACTGACTTAGAATCTACCCCTTGGTAAAACTCATCTTCAATTGTATTTCAGTTTTAGACCTTTGAGTACAATCCCACCTGGGATGTGATTCCAACATACCAATCCACCTTCCCCTCACCCAGAAACATGCAGCCATTTGAGATCCTAATATGTACGAAAGAGATAAAATTGTTCCCTCATTTTAGACATTTTGAGCCATGAAAAAAATTTCCCTCTTTCTTAGGTGCCTTTAAAAGGAAGTCTGTACCAATGATAAGATAATAACTTCAGTGTCCAATTTTGATTGTGATCTTTACTTCTAAGTCTTTTGTGGCCTCTCCTCATACTTTGATCTAAATCCAAGGAGTGCCTCACTATAGGGCCTCAGCAGATGTAACAGTTCTTCAGAAAAAAATGAGGTACAGACATAAAATGGATAAAAGTACTTTGGGCTAGAAATGAGCCTAGAAAAATTGGGACTAGATTGTTTCTTATTTGAGTTAAGCTACTTTGTAAACAAGTATCTTTAATGCAAATAATTACAGAGGGATTAGTAGTACTTGATTACTATGTAATGTAATAGCTACAGAGACTCGAACCAAGGGTTTTCTGAAACATCAAAACACAAAAGAAAGACGATCGAAGCTTCACTGTATAGAGACATATTTACATGTTACACCGTTAGTGTAAGCTTGAATTAAAACAATAGTAAATCCTTTTGTTATTAAACAGATTATTAAAATGTGGCAGATGTGAGGCTAAAAGTTTATACTCAGATAATATTGTTTAACTCAGAAAGTGTCCTTGTATTATTTGGAAATATTTATCATATTTTAAAATTGATGTATTGGCCTAACATTTTAATTTCTAAGTATTATATGTATGTACACATGCACAATAATACTTGCACAGAGTATTACTTTAGATAAATTATACATTACTAAATACACAAAGTTGGGAGAAGGATGTTGAAGTATGGAATAATTGTATGTAGCACATTGAAAAATCTCAGATATGTCATCAATTGAAAAAAAGACCGTGAAAGCAATGCATATAAAATGAACACAAATAGACTTAGGAGTAAGTGTCCATAAACATACAATTGTATAGAAAAATTAATGGCAACTAGCAGAAGGATTCAGTGCATAGTGGTAAATTGCAGAAAGACAAACTGTGAGGGACCAACTTATGGCTGATCCCAACATCTATATAATGTACTGCTCTCAATGCCAGAGATCAGACTGAGATTTCTGTGGGTACCAGACAATCACTGTGCTTTTGAGCTGCTATCCTTACGTCCCTTTCCTTCCAGTTGTATTTTATAACTAATCAGAGAATTCCAAGAGCTTTATCCTAAGCACAATATTTTATCTAGGACTTTTAATGCATCAAGAGCAAAATATGGACAAGTGTTTATGAAAATAACCTAAATATTTTTAATCAAAAATTGCTGTCTAAAATTATCTTTATATATGTGACAGTAACTACCAGAAAAACAGAGAAAGTGTCAGATTTGAGCTTTTTTGAAACGCGCTTGGTATTTTCTCAGCTACAAAATGATGCTTTGGAAGCAGCCATGAGAGTCCTCCAGGAACAGCCGAGTCCCTGAAGCCTTGTTAGATGCATAGATGTGTGTTTCCTGGTGAGAGTTTCATGCTGTGAAGGTCATTAGAATAATAAATTAAGCTTCTCTGTGTACAGGTTTTCAAAGCTTCAGGTGAATATTCCTTTTATGCTTTTTTCCCCCATTTTCCTGTAGCTTGAAGTATTGGGTTTGTCAAGCTTCTCCTTCCTCCTTGGTTTTGTGGGATAATGAGTTTATGGTGTCACAGATGCCTTGCATAATTTGAGGCATTGGGATTGCAATCAGGCACTCAATCCTCTTTCTTCTTACTAAGACCTTGGTGCAGAAGACTTAACTAATAAAAACTGACTTCACAGGGGAGGAAATGGAAGATCATATACCATGATTTTGGTATTTTGCATTAATGGTTTGTCCATCAATACCAGTATCATCATAGTCCGATAGCACCTAGGATACTTACTTGTATGGAAATTATCACATTAAATTGTAATTTAAACAAATTTTGAGAAACAATTTGGTTATATCAGAAAGAAACTTATATAATAGCAAACATCAATGATTTGTGAAGTTTCTATAAAAAGTGCTTATAAATTTAACTTTAAACTTTGATTTTTGGGCCCCGGGGTTTAGCTCAGCACCACGAGCACCTGCCTGGCAAGCGGGAGGTCATGAGTTCAATCTCCAAAAAAAATTATAAACTCTGATTTTTAAAAATAAAGGTTAAAAAAAACAGTAAAAGTAAAAAGATTTAGGAAAGGTTTTTATTATACACATTTTTAAAAAAATAAAATGTTGCCATTAATTTAGGGAATATAGTATAATAAAGAAGTTTTTTATCACTGAAAATATTGTTAAAATGGGCTCTTTCCCCTATCTATAAGAAAACTACCCTCTTACATGGTAATCAACCTCTAGAACTTCTAGACTAAAATTGGAGGAAAAATTACATCTAAATTCAATGAATGTGAAACAAAAATGTGAAACAAATATATGCAGTATTTATTTGTGTTAATCTCTCTATATTTTACCCATCCAGCCCATACTCTTGGAAAATTTCACCTTTCGTGAGCATTGCTCTCTGGGTTCGCCCATTATTTCTCCTAAGAATGCAGGCTTCACCGCAATGGTTTTCTTTCAAATCATTCCTCCTCAGTTTTGACTTTAAATGTATAGAGCATCCACCATATTTTCTTTTTATGAGTAGGAAACACAGTAACTCAATGTAGCTGTTATTCATTTTAATAGATATACTTATATATTATTTTTAAACTTCCTAATTCCAGTATTTCCATTGACTTTTCTCTAGTTTTTGAACTCTGCCTATGAAATCTTTGTGAGATGTGTCTGGTTCTTACCAATCTACTGAGTACATCTGGAAGTCTCATATTTAACTTGAAGGGCTTCATTCATTTGCTCTCACAAAGTTGATAGGAAGACATATCACATATTCTAAATTTAGGAGAGAAGGTATAAAATAAAACTGAAGCCCACTTTTAGCTTTAATAATATTAGTCAATGTGGTATGCATATAAATGAGATGGATGAATCATGCTTTGTAAAAATATAATAATACAAGCTTTTTAAAATTAGAAGCCATTTAGAAATAGAATTTCTTGAGTTATTTGATAATTGTCTTATCATTGTTCCATATACACATTGCTCCAATCACATAGATATGTATCCATTTATTTGAAGATTATGAAATGAGTTGAGAATCCCAATGAAAAATGCTTCCAAATTTTCTGTTCCTAAATTCAGTCACTCTGAGAACTAGAATCACTCTGATATCTATCTGACCAAGTTTTCTAACCACCCAAAGCAGCAAACCTATCACTTAACACATACAATTAAATTTGTCATGCTGAATTATTTTACCCATCTTTCTGTAATCAGATTGTGTTACTGTTTGATGACTTGTTTGTTGTTTCATTATTTACAAGTTTAGAAGTGATAAGAAAATGCCAGCTTGTACTAGAAATGCATTTTGATGCTTGATAAAGAAATGTAGATCCTTTAAAGTTTGATAAGCAAACCAGATATCTAATATTGGGGGAAATTTATAGTAAGTAAAATTACATTTGGTAACACATAAAAAATCTAAAAAAAAAAAAGATTACAAATGTATGTATAGTCCGTTAAGAACTTTATTAAAAGTTATTCTTGATTTGAATATAGTACACATCCCTTATGTGGTTTTTATTTCCAGTTTCAGTCACTGGCCATCCAACTGTGAGTTGAAAATATTAATTACATATTAAAATATTAATACTCTTCCTAAAGAGCATTTCACAATTTACTTTTTACTGTACATTGTAAATTTGTTCTATTTTATTGTCAGTTATTGGTGTTATGTGCCTAATTTATCAATTAAACTTTATCATCAATAAGTATACATGAAAAATTATATATACAATTTAGTACTGTGTATGGTTTCAGGAATCTACTTGGGGTCTTGGTATGTATCCCCCATAGATAAGGCAGGACTATAGTCTATAATATGTCTGTAGAGATTTGAACATGTTACAAAAGGTTGATGTTCCATTTTATGAAAAAAAAAACTTGGTAATTTAAAAGAAAATGATGTTTGTTTCATAATTGTAACAGAAAATGGATTGTCTTACTAAAATAACATGTAAGCTTCAGTTATTTGACATCTGTATGAAGAAACATCATCTTAAACTTAAGTTTAAGAAAAATATTTAACAACCTAAAAGACAATTGTGACATGTTCAGATCACGATGGACACGGTGTACATTTAGAATGCATATGCTGAGAGGTGTGTGGGAGAGACAGAAAGAGAAAGAAAAAGAGAAAGAGAAATTCAAAACAGAAAACATTTAATACTTAAAGTTATATTCCAAAATAATACTGGCATCAGAGATATTTTGCTTCTCCTTTATTTATTCAGTATTCCAAAATTTCTGCTATTGTTATCTACTATCTTTATAGTCAGCGAAACATGAAAACATGATGCTTTGTTTACAAAAAATATAATAAACTTGAAGTATTTACAAACATTTTTAAAAATGATTGTATTTTCTTCTAGAAATGAAATTGTTTTTCCTTATTTCTGACTTCCTACAGTTTTCATTTTTTTCCTAGAAGTGAACATACATTGCTTCTAAAAAAGAAGCTAAGTTTCATTTTTTAAAAACCAAGCAAACAGAATTTTCCTTCATGCTAAATCAAATACTTTGATGAGACTAGAAGAATAAGAGAGTAATTTCTTTCACTACAATTAGTTTACTACCAATCAGGAAGTACAATAGGGCACTTCATTTTATTATACTTTCTTCTTCTGTTCTAAGCCAATAAATAAAGAGAAAATTGAGGAGGATAGGTTCAAATGTCCTTAAAGCAGTGACTGAGATTTCAATTTTGATGGAAATAAGTGAAGCGCTGCTGTACCCCTCTCTTATACACAGAAACCCCTCTTCAGATGCACACATTTATGCTTCAAATAGTTCTTAAAACCTTGCATTCATCAGAGAATTGAAAACTATCTCTTCGTATAATAGATTTAAGGTATTTATAAGGCTATGAGGTTAGTTAGCCTGATATTATAATGGGGAATTTCCATCTGAATTTGCTCAGCAGTAGAACTTAGAAATGAATCCCACATTGCATAATTTGGTAGGAAAGACCACCAAGGCCTGGCCAGTAAAGCTGATGTGGTTCTGCACAGTTAGAGATTATAGCAGAATTTGTCCTGATCTCCTTTGAGGACAGAAGGGTCCTTAGTGAGATGTGGAAAGGTAAATTGATCCCTGGAGCAGGATGGGGAGCAGACTTGGCATCTCTTTAGCCCCGATCCCTAGTATATTGTCTGACACTGGAGGTATCTAATAAATATTTGTTGAATGAATTAAAAAGCCCTAAGATGATCCTTTCACATCCCTACTGAATAATGTGAGTCCAGAGGGATCTTTTTCTTTTTTAAAAAAGCCTCATTTTTTTTGCTTTAAATAGAACATAAAACAATATGGATGTTTTAGATTTATAGATTCTTTGATGTTAACTTGTATTTTTTTTGTTTTAATGTCACAGATGTTTGCAGTAGTTCAGATAAAACTGCTTAAGCTACTGTTCCAAATCCAGATGGTCCATTCTTACTCTCTCTCTCTCTCTCTCTTTCTCTCTCTCTCTCACACACACACACACACACACACACACACACACACATGCACACAGAGGCGTGCACAGTCCCTGAGTGAGTGTTGGAAGGGGCCTGGGTCTGGGTGCTTCTGCTATTTCCGTTCAGTGTCTTGGTGATGTTCGGGGTTCAGACAAGAAGGGAGAAAATATATAGTCAAAAATAGGAAAATGCCACAGTCCGGAGTTAAGTGACAAAACAGAAACGTACAGGAAAGTAAAGTGCAATAGTTTATTGGACCTGGAAATGAACATAGCTGACATTCTTTCTGTGTAGCAAAGAAGTCCCCAAATGGTGCTAGTGAGGACTTTTAGAGACCGCCATTCCAATCACTCTTGCAATTCCAGCCCTGATTTACAGATAACTTTTCTCAGTGAAAAAGCAGATCTGTCTGAAACTTCAAATTCCAACCCTCTAAGGCTCTGGCCTAATTAATCTGAAGATACAGCGTAGGAGCCAGCTTTTCTTTAGGATGGTTTCCTAAAGACTAAAGTCATGTTTCTCTAACAAATACCTGACAGAAGTGTTTTTCCCATCATGCACTTAGGAATGAGGAACAGTCAGGACTAACGGCGTGCAGTGCTTAGAAGACATTTTAATTGACTTTTCTACAGACTTAATAACTCCAGCAGCTAAGCTGTCTGCCCCCTGCTTCTCACTGTGCTGATGGGCTTTTCTGCAAAGAGACCAAGTGGATCTGGACTTTGGTTATTAGTTTCAGGTTGATTTTTCTGAGCTTCTGAACCTTTTTGAGGTAGAGTCGTAGTACCCTGCATTATTGTTGAGCATGTATGTGAACACAGCAGAGCATAGTGTGTAGACTGGTCACCTATTTTCATGTTAGTTAACCTGTTTGAGAATTCCTTTCTCTGTGTAACTTTATTGCTTTTGAAAATCTGTTGGACTGTTAATCTCTATATTTTAGTTTTCCTTGGACTGAACTATGCATGCCCCTTGGATTTTACTACTTGGCTACATCTCCAGACCAGACCCTTTCTATTAGGTAATGTTGATATAAACCTGCCTCTTCCTTTCATATGACTCCTACATTTAAGTGTCTAATAAATCACCAAAGGAGGAATAATTAAAAGCTTCTTTCAGTTCTATTATTAAATCAACAAGAATGCCTGGATCTTGTTTCTCCATGTGCTATAATTTATACTATTAGTGTGGGTTGTTTTGGTTTTCTAAAAATAATAAATGACCCAGTGAATAGCATTTGGCCAGCAGCATACAAGAAATAATCCATAGTATATAGATTTGCTCAGTGGCATTTAAAAGACCTTGATTAGAATTCAGTCTGGGCTGGAGTAATGAGAATGCTGTTTACTGATGGCTGCTGGAAGTTGTGCTACGTGGCAGAGCCTAGATGGATTCGTGAACAGAAACATTTCTTACCTCCAGTGGCTCGATCCAGCTGTCAGTAGGAGCTGACATTTTAAAAGACAGTTATAAAAATATCTGAATATCATGATTGCTAATGCTATTTTCGTGATATTGTTTTCATGTTGCCTTTATTTGCTCAGTGCTCTGTCAATACAGTGGGTCAGCATTCCCTGTACATTTTGGGTCTTTAAGATGCTTTGTGAATATTTGGGTGGTCTTGTACATAGACTGAGAATGTTTCTCTGCTATACCTCTTTAATGTTAACTTCGTGCCTGCCACACAACTAAATAACATTTCTTTTGACATGCTTAGTATATTAGAATTAGTGGGTCAATATGCTTAGTGTTTTAGGATTTTCTTGGATGGCTTGAGGGTACATATGGACCAGGAAAAGGAAAGTATCAAGTGACAAATTTAACCATCTTTGTAATGAAAACAAAGATATTTAATTGGTTTTGCCAGCTGGTCCAGGCTATGCCTAGTTTTGAGAAAATAGAAGAATTCTTCATGGGGCAGGCAGGTTTATTCACCAGATTTAAATAACTATCTACTCGATTCCACTGGAAACACACACATACACGAACAAACACATGCACCCTTTTGAATGAGCATTTGTGATCAATATTCTCAGGGAACTAGAAAATAGCATGCATATATAATCAACTAATAAGGGCCAATGAAATTATTAATCATGTGTGTGTGTGTGTGTGTGTGTGTTTCAATATAAAGCTATGTGTGTGACCATGTGCTTTTGTAAGGACTATTTTAACAGTGGCTGAGGACAGCACAAGTATATGTATTTCCTGGAGTTTAAAGAATTCTTTACATTTGCACTAGTTTCCTCAAGAAAGATCTAGCAATGATACTGTGAAAAGGAGGAAGTCAAAGTAGAAAACCTGATTAATCCAGAACTTGCAAAACTAATCAGTGTTTCAATCAGTTCCATATACAACAGTTTCTTTTCAAATTCTTTCACCAAATCCTCATCATCTTTAAAAGATTGCTTCCCTCTTTCTTTCCTTCCTTCCTTCCTTCTCCCTCCCTCGCTCACTCTCCCTCTCTTGAATTTTCTTTAAGTAGAAAGCATGTAGCAAATTTCTATTTGATGAGTAAGATTCAAAGGCAATTGTGCTAGACCAAAGGATAATAAACACAGTCAAACAACAACAACAAAAAGAAAAAACACTTAGAAAATGATAGGGAAGAACCACGGATGAGCGTATAAACTTTCAGTGATCCAGCCATTATCATTAGTATGCAAAAGTCAATGCACAAACCAGTTAAATTATGAAAGTTTGTTACTAACATCTTATTGTCTTGTTATTGTGAGAAAGTAAAAGAGTAAATAAGATCCAAAATGTACTATAGATATTGAGGATAGGAAAGAAACCATTCAAAACCAAAGAAAAACTGTGATGGGAGAAAGAGGACAGGAAAGAAAGGGAAAAGAAGAAATATATATACACACACAAGATAGTTAAGGTAGTCATACAGCTAGTTTCTCATAGTTCATTAAAAAGAAAACTTTGCACTAATACTTTTTTGGATAATATGGCTAGTTTATGTCTTGTACTCTGTACAACTACTATAACAATAGGCAATGTATTAGCAATTGTTACTTTCCTAGTAGCTTGATTTAAAGCTTGCTTTTATTATTTTTACTTTTTTCTATTTTAAATAAAAAGGAAAGTTTACTAAAGCCTTGTTTTCACTTTGTTTAAATACTTTTTAAAAATATACTTGGATAAGGTAAAGCAGCTAACCTGTTACTACTTTCCTCTTGTAATGCAGAGGATAATATGTAGTCAAGAATCAAACACAAACTTTTTTCAGAAATTAAATTTGGAAGCTGTTGTAAGAAAAGTAATTTAAGAAATAGCTTTGTTGGGAGGCAACGTCCAATGTCTTCTTGAATCGGTAAACACTAAATATGGAAATGGTAACAGAACCTGTGGAACAGGCTTATGCTGGTGTTTCAGTGAAAAATTAAAATGCACTTGAAGCCTTTAGAACAGATCTGGGAAAGACCGTGCTGATCTGTATTAGCTTTTTCTCTTTTGTACGTTTAAGACATTGGCACACAGAACACGCTTCAGATTTTTAATTCTGTAAAGCAAAGTGCTGGGAATTCCTTTCTGATTAGCTCATGGGTTTCTGGTGTTAAAGTCACTACTTCAACATCACATATATGGAATGGTGATTTTCTCATTCTCTTGTGCACTAATCTTGAATTTCTTCTGTGGCTTTGCCACCAGAACTCACTGACCATGTGCAATGCAGTGAATTCTTAGCATTGATGCTTTGGTTTGAAGCTGCTTCTAAAACAGGGGACAGTGTGTGTCTGTGTGTGTATCTGTGTCTGTGTGTGTATACCTGTGTCTGTGTGTGTATCTGTGTCTGTGTGTGTACCTGTGTGTGTGTATCTGTGTGTGTCTGTGTGTGTGTGATATTGATGAGTCATCTCTGCTCCCCAGTAACACCCAACTTTTCTCTCTAGCCTCCTGCCCATGTGAAGAGTAATGGTAAGTTAGCAAAACAGAGTGCAAATGGAACAAATTGAAATAGTTAAATAAAAGATGTAAAGGGTAACAAGAGTTGCACTTGGTCCCCAGACCCGTGGGAAGTAAACTCTTGGTGTTGGTTAAAGGAATGGTAATGACCATTTTCCATGTTTGCAAACTGTTATCAGTGGTTACGGTACTTACAGTTTGTGCTGCAGACTGGGAAAGAATGCTAACATATGAAACGAAGCAGAGAAGTGGCAAGTAATTGAGCCTCAAGGGACCCCCCCTTAGAAAGCATCTTGTCACTTAAAACAATGTACTTTTGATATTCATCTATCTGGCTTCTGAATGCCTGTTTGCAGGAAATGAAATTCTAGGTTTTGCTGTTTAAAAAGGGTAGGATGAGGGTGAGCACTGTTCTCAGAAGTAATCAATGCCTTCTAAGCATTAAAGATGACTGTACAGTGTTTACAGCTGGATGCACAGTGATGCAGATCAAATGGTGTATTAGTCTCCTGCCTAGTAAATGTGGAAACTGTAACAATTACGCCGGTGGGTGGGTGGTCAGGATTAGAGCATTAGAAAGGACCCGCGCACTCAAGCAAAGAGCTGTGTGGATGCTGCGCAGATTTTCAGGAAAAGAGCGGCTCTCTTGGGGGTGAGATACCTGTGGAACCCCAGAGAAGAGACACCGCATGAGCCTGGGGACTCTAATAATTTGACTTGTCTCTATCTGAGTGTAACAATCAATCCAGAATGGCAGAGGTCAGGAAGAACAAGATGCTAAAATTGTGAAGAAGGCTCATACAGCCCTTCAGTAAGGGTGAGTTGATTTATAATGACAACACATCTGATAAGTTTTGCAAGGTATTGGAGTACTACAGACAGCTTAGACCAGCTTCCTTTTGATTTTTCAGGATTTTTTTTTTTTAGCAAAGTCAATATTTAAAATCACATTATGGGACCTTTTAATGAATACATTATATAGAAAAGGCAATATTCCAAATTCAGCACTGTGTAATGGTATTAATATTATTCAGGGTGTTGGAGTTTATTCATACGTATTGCATCTGTATGGTGAAAATAGAGGTATGCAAACTCTTTCCAAGATTGCAGCCTGTTATTACAGGCAGCTAAATTAGATACAAGTTAATACACATTCAGAGAGGGAGAGAGTGGGCTTTCAAGGAAGTCAGTGAAAAGTAAAGGTATCAGAAGTGTGCCTCAAAGTGCATCCGAAGACCAGGCCTCAGGGTAGATAAAGATGCAGGGACCAGGCCCACCATCTCCCTAGGGGATAATCAGTGACTTGGAATCGCACTGTAATTAGCCCCCCTGGGGCCAGAAGTCCAGCTAAGCATCGCTCACTCAGGTGGGCAAAGAGGCCATTTGATCCCATCCCTTCCCCCAAATTTATTTGTCCTGTGTACCCCTGCTGCAAGGTGCACTGCCCTACTGGATTAGTGTCAGCTGAGCAGCTACACTTGTAACCCTTTAGGCTGACGATAGTGTGCCCCACACTCTCCCCACAGTATGACTTTCCTGTGTAAATCACCCCTGACAAAGAACCTCGGTGGCAACCCACCCGGATCCCCTCCTGTCTCCTGGGAGCCGTGTCTCAAGAGACCTTTCTACCCCTAACCTCCGCTGTTCCTTGGCATATGTTCTTTGATGAATTCTGCTCCTCTGACAGCTAGCAGGTGTCTCCCCTATATCGCTGTGAATGAGGTTGGCAGTTGGAAACTGACTTTCCCTGACTGCTTAGACTGCACCCCGTGGAAAGCAGCCACAGGGCGGTGATGCTGAAATTCTCAGGAGCAGTTAACTCAGTTTAATCCTCATGCAAATGCTATAAGTTTTGTTCTTGTTGCCATTTCACATGAGTAAACTGAGGAACTTATGGCTTAAATAAACTGTGTGAGTCCCATGTATTAGTAAGTAGTGGAGCCAGCATCAGGTCAGGTGAGTGACTTTCCATATCCCACACTAAACCAATATCACTCACACTGTAATCCATAGACTCATGCCAGTCTGTGAAATGTTTATCTTTGGTGTATGATAAATAAAAGCACTGAACATAAGTCTATTATCTGCCCTCTGGACCTATTTAATAATATACAGATCAATCTGAGTGTTCATAAAGTCTTGTAGAACTGTGTTGCTGTGACTCATGAGCTGTAAGACCACATATGAGTTCCTGATTGATTGGAAGAAAAGTGTGCCTTTTTCAGAGATGGTTGAAAAAGTACAGTTCTGAGCCATATGCGGTTCTTCAGGATGAAAAAATAAGGTATTGACTCTCCTCTTTGGTGTCTCCTAATAGTCTGCATTCCAAATTATATGCAAAATCTGTCACTTGTCATTTACTTTGTGGGTGCTCATTGAATTTCTTTCTTACCTCTTGGACTTGGGAGGAAGAGCCAGGAAGGGAGGAGGTCGTATGGTTCCTGTACTCCACTGGCACTGCCAGGTGTCGCATTGGTTCCACGTTGAGAGAATCACCTTCCAGCTTTTATCCTATAGCACCCATGGACAAAGTCACGTGAGACAAATATGTGTCAACATTACCTTCCAAAGGTTGAGTCCTTTGGAAGATTTAGGCATGATGTTAACGGGACTAAGAATATGTTTTACTCCCTCGTCCACCCCCCCACTGCCCCAATGGTTTTTAAGCCATGACCTCTGTGCTGGAGAAAAAAGAATGACAGCAAGATTTGCAGAGTCCTATAGTGCTATCAACAGGCATCAAAAAAGAGTGATACGGGGGAGAGTTTCAGTGACATCTGTGTGTATGAGGAGTCACAGTTATTCTCAAGTGAAGCCAATTTTAGAAAAGGAAATAAAGTTGTGCTGACCTTACCATAAGGAGAAAATCAGCTTCAGCAGATCATTACCCAGAAATCTTTTGATCCAATGTGAGACCCCTGGTATCATATTTCTCCCTCTCCCCTTGCTCTAACTGGAAAGGTTTGCGTTGCTTCCTTTCCAAATGACTCTCTCCAGGTCAGATGTTAGGTTGGTGGCACCAGATCCAGTAATGAACTCGTTTTTGTCTTTTGTTATTATTAATGTCACTTTGTCACAATAGCTTATTTTGGCTATGAAACCAGGATCTTCTCTTTCCTTATCAGCACAGGAACAGCTTGTTTCTCCTCTTCCCTCTCTTACTTCCCTTCCCTCCTTCCCTCTCTCCTTCCTTGCTTCCTTCCCTCCTTCCTTCCTTCTTTCCTTTCTGCTTCTTTCTTCCCCTTTCTTTCCCTTCTTCCCCTCCCCTCCTTTCCCTCCCCTCCGCTTTCCTTTGCTTTCTTCCAAGTGGAGAAATAGAGAAAACTGATAAAAAGCCAGTGTTGAGTAAATACAAACTTACATCAATAGGAGGACATTACCTTGCTGCTTTGAACAGAACCCTCACTCTGAAAGAGCCATTGTACAGGCTCACAATTCTCTCAGCATCTAAGTGCTTCTGTAAACAAGTCAATCACAGAAATAAAATGTGGGATTTTGAAAAGTGTTTAGTTTTAATATTGCCTTGGTCAAAAACATTGAAAACATTTTCAAATAAAACACCAACATATACAAATATCAATATGAGGTAAAGCGTTGGGAGTGATTTGCTTCGAGAATGGACCAGAGGAGCAGCTGATCTGCGCACACCCCCTGAATGGCACCATATCTGTTATCACAGCTATGTAAAAGCATGCATTTGTAGCTCAGTACTTACTACACTTGATTTCTTCCTTGACACTTCCTATGTCTTTAATACTTCAAATTTTTGTCTGTTGGTTTATTATTTAATTTCTTTATGTAAGAATTCACCTGTTTGTGTCAGGAAGGGAACAGGATAGGAAAACTAATTCTAGGTGTGTTCAAACACGGTAAACTTTTGGCAGCACTGAAGATCAAGCCAATTTATTCACTGACCACTGTGTTCATTGACATCTTGGAAGTAATACATTGTTTTGACTTTAAGAGACAATACCCATATTAAAAGTGATTTAGATAGTAAAATTATTTTCAATTGTCACAGGAGCGTGGATATATGGCATTTTAGGATCCCCTCCGACTGATATCCCACTGCTTTACCATTACTACTTAAACAAACTTACATAAATATATTCTTTAAAATTTTATCATAGAATTTAGGTAGAAACATTTTAACCTTTTTGTTTTCTACTTTTTCTTTCTATAATACTAGTTATGAAAATAAATAATATCTAACATCATTAATGAAAAATTATGTGTTATAGACTCAATTATATATATATTACTTATTAATGCTATTTCTGATGAGAAAAAGAGACACAATGTGGAAACCCATTCCATTCTTGAAGAGAAAAGACACAATCTTGGAAGAGGGCAGCTTTGTGAAGCAGGTGCCCTTTGTGCTCAGGATGTTCGGGCCACACAAGCAGCCTCCAGGGTGACAGTGTCATAGATAATATGTTATGTTGAAATTGCAATGCCTTTAGTTTTTAAGATGTCACTTATAATGAGAAATTGATCTTTGCTGGGGTAGCGGTTACGATTTGATCTTACAAATAAGTAAAAGTTGTGTTTCTGATCATGAGAATTTAAAGTGGAAATAATTCCTGTTGCTGAATAGCTCCATTCCCTCTCATCACTTGTCTATAAAGGAAGAATCATAATATATAGCTGTCCTTTTACAACTTCCTTCTGATATTAGATACATGTATTTTAACCATCAGTGTTTCTTGATATTATTTATCTCTAAAAGAAGGAGAAAATGAAGAAAGTTATTTCTATAACACTAATCTTTCTTCAATGACACTTGTAAATTGATTTGCCAAGAAAAGTTCCCCTGTCTACAGTCATGCTTTAAAAATTAATGTAGACTGCTATTTAAATTTATTGTGGTTCATACTCAAGTTCTTGTGTATAGGTGAACATTCAGGAGTCAAGCAATAGGAGGATAGGATTAATATAGTATATCATTCCTTACTGGACTATGAGCTTCTTTGGGTCAATGAATTTAGTCAAATTCATTCCCAGAAGTCTGACCCAGTATCTGCCAATGGACAGTAACAATATGTCTCTGAGATCATATATTGTTAGTGTTTCAGTGTCTTTCACTTTAAAATGTGGGCAGTATGACTATATCACTGATAATATTATTAAAAAGACTGAAGAAGGTAAAGTGAAAATGGTGTACTTAGCTCACTGTGAGCAACCAGTTTGTGCTAACCGTGTAAGTCCAGTATTTGCCTCAAACTTTGAAATGAACTGCTACTGAGGTACTTGGTTATGACAGAGTTCCAATGCGAAAGAAACCAAAAATGAAGACTGAATTCTAATTTAGCTTGAAAAGTAGAAACACAAGCACCAAAAGAAAGCTCAGCTGGAAAGATGCAGCCACAGAACAGGTAGCAGGATTGGAAGGAAGGCAGAGAGGGGAAATGAAGGTCTTTAGTTTCTCTTTGCTGAACTGAAGAACTTTATCGCACCACATAGCCATGAAACAGGGAGAGAAGTTTTGCTAAGAGTGACAATAATTTGCTGCCTTCACCATACTCATTACATCTCAGCTGTGACTCTAGTTTAATGTCTGAATTTGAAATGAGAAAGTATAAGCAAGGGCAGGATTGTTTCCGAGGCTTAGAGCTGTGAAACCAATAGGCCGTTTCCGGCTCTCCAGGCCACTCTGTGTAAAGCATCTTTGCTCCCTGAGGGCCTCTGACATTCCTCAGTGTTTTGAGCTGGGAGAGAGAAATGCTTTTTAGTTGGCTCAGATTATCTGGTTAAATGAAAAATTATTAGGGTTAAGTTCTTCATTGTCTCAATTCCAGCTGGTCTTGTCAATGCTCTTAATACAGAAATGTACAATTGTGTAACTTCTGAAATTAAAAAGACAAAAAATAATGTTGCTGAAAAAGCTTCCCAATCCTGACCGTTGCTTCCTGCCTCTTGCATGAAACAGGAAGGTGAAAAGGTAAAATCAAAATAACAGATCCTCTTCTATTAGTGGTTTAGCCAGCATTACCTGATGCTGTCTAGTTTTTACAGGTCAAAAAGATACAGATCGGAAAATCAAATGCCAGCTGGTGTGGTGGCTCACACATGCCTGTGATCCTAGCACTCTGGAGGTTGAGGCAGAAGGACTGTCATGAGTTCTAGGCCAGCCTGGGCTACCTAGTAAGTTTAAGGCCAACCTGAACTATGTAATGAGAACTTGTTAAAAAAAAAAAATCCTTTAAGAAGAAAAATGAGATATTTTGAAGGGGCATGCTATTCCTGGGCATATGTTAATGACTATAGCTGTTTTTAATGCCCAGCTGACCTCATAGCTAACCGCATTCCTACAAGAAACACCTCTCCCCTCTTCAGAAGTCTCTCATTAACACTGAGAGCCTGATTCTCACAGCTTAGCTCTCTCCTTCCCTTGACCTGTCTAAACCCATCTCCAGGCTCTCTGGAGCTCAAAGAGTCACACACAGAATCTCCTTTATTGTCACAGTTTGTTGAATTCTTGCTTGTGCAAATGCAAGCTTAGATATCCCAAAAGACGCTGGTTCCCCCATGCCACTTCACAGTGGCGAAGCCCATCCTTCTGACTCGCGAGAACCTTCTTCCTCGCTACCCTTTGCAGCTCACCCTTACCCTCTCTCCGGTGAAACTCGCATCCATGAATCTGATGGTCTTCAAACTGTGTTACGCACCATCTTTTCACACATAACTCCCTTTATCATATGTCAACCCCGCATATGTTTAGTGATATATCAGTTTTTTGACCTCTCCTCCAACAATTTTCTTATCTATTGTACTTCATCCACCATCCAATGGCCAAATCTTTGATCCTTTCATTCTTAATTTACCAAAAACTTTCTCAATTTCAGGTGGCCTGTTTTTCTACAGTCTCAGCTCTTTACACTGGGTTTTCTGATATAAATACTTAGTTTTTTTTTTGTTTAAATCTTAGCAGAAACTATGAACCACTGGAAAAAATTCCATTGTCATATATATATATATATATATATATATATATATATATATGTATATTATATACATTTTCGTTCCTTTTACCTACCTTTAAATCAGTGTTGTAAAATCCTGACCCTGGTTGCATTCTGTTTTGCTCCTTTTTTTGTCTGGATTCACACACCGGAACAGAATCAGAGAAAAACCCTACCGTGATGAGCCGTCTGCCCAACTCACGGAAGGGAGCCTTCCAGCTGCCGAGTCTCCTGTTACACTTCCCTGGCCCTTACATTCTCCCACTCATCTATGTAACTAGTTTGTACTTGCTCTTTTCTCTCCTTCAGCTGATAAATTTGCATGCTATTTCCATGAAAAACAATGATCAGAAGAGAATTTCAAACTGTTCCTCTACAACATCTTCCATCCCTCCCAGACTACCAGCTTCTGCACCCTCGTACCCCCTTCTCTGTGCCTGCAGATGAATCCTCTGGGTCCCAGCCAAGGTTGAGTCCTCTCTCCCTGCACTGCAGCCCACACCCTGCCCCACTGCTGTTCCATGCCATTGATTGATTGTCCCTTTCCCTTGCAACTGAATTACTGTTATCAGCACACAAACTTGCTCTGAGGCTTCACATCTTAAGTAAAAGTAAAAAACCAAAATAAAACAAAAAAACCACCCAAAGACTCTTTGACTCCTTCTGCCCTTTAGTGACTGCCAAAGCTCTCTGTCGCATTTCAAAGCAAAATTCCCTAAAGAGCTCTCTGGCTGTGGCTTCCTGTCTTTCTGTTCTCCGTTGAAGCCATGCTAGTCGTTTTTACCCTCACCAGTTCTTGCCAGTGTCACCGAGGACCTTTATGTGGCCCAGCCCCATTTTTCACTTTTCAATTCTTTCAATATTTGGCACACTGGATCAACTATTCTTTCTTAAAACTAGCATTGTTAGGGGGCCAGGGATGTGACTCGGGGGCAGAAAATGCAGCAAAACAAACTCCAGTGTTGTGTGACGCGTTCTCACGTGCGCCCCTCAGGTTCACCGCTGCTCTGCCTAAGCCCTGGTGGTTTCTCCTTGCTTGTCCAGGGCTCACCCTTGAACACTTGCACATCTTTAGCTTTCTTCATTCACTTTTTGTGAACTCATCATAATTCACGTCTTTAAATATCATCTCTAGATTGATGACTATCAAAATTGTAAAACTAAACTTGACTTCCACCTAGAAGTCCAAAGTTAGTTATTCCATTTTTGATTGGTACATGAGAATTGGAAGTTCCCATGTCCAAAACCAGTCTTCATTTCCCCAAGCCCACTACAAGGTCAGTCTTTACAGCCACAGGGCAAGGTGTCCTTCCGGCTGATTCAGATGAAATCCTATCACTCCTTTTCCACCTCCTCTTATTCTTCAGCCTCATACAATTTATCAATAAATATCTTCTCAGCAGTTCCATCACTATAATCATATTACAAATCAGCATAATTCCCTGCTTGTATTATGATGATATTCTTTTAACTGATAACTGCTCAGATCCCTGCCTTTGTAGGATTTCTTTCCTACCCAATGGTCAGAGAAAACCTTTTAAAATGAATGCCAAATTATTTCATGTTTCGGCCCCAAAGCTGCCTGAAGTTTTTCATCTCATTCACAGTAAAATAAGACGTTTTATAAACATGTACAAGGCCATGTTATTTCTCTGCCTTACCTTCCTTCTTCTTTCTAATGTACTACATTTAAATCACACTGACCTCCTACTATTCTTTGTATTAAAAACACCCAAACCTCCTTCCTGCCATTCCTGCCCTCTTATCTCTTTGGTTTATTGATTCAGGTCTCTGATGAAATGCCACACTCTATCAGAGGAAGCTTCCCTAACCAAATTATCTATCATATATCAGTCTATCTATAACAAATACATGTGTGTCAAACTCCTCCAAACTACCCCCAGCTCTGTGTGTACCTTTGCCTGCATTATTTTTTTTTCTGTATCTTAAATTGCTTGCAATAGATACATATTTTTTACTGTGTTACTCTAAAATACAATGTAAGTTTCAAGAAGATACTAACTTTTGTGTTTTGTTTATTGCTAGGTTTCAGAAAAACATTTTGTACATATCAAATACACATATGTATTTGTTGAATGAATAATTTACTGATTATATGAATATGAGCTTAGATTTTACTTTTTTCTTCAATGTTTAACCCAAATTAACTTTCTAAGAATGTCAAATTAAAGAAACACGATAATTAGAGAATTGGGCGCCTGCAAACCAAGCTTATGGCCAACAGCCACTAAATTTATAACTTTGCTATTTTTTCCCGCTGGCCACATGATGCTACTTTTTGTCACTGTAGAAGAAGTTTGCATGCTTGATTTATCTCTCTCTTTAACGTGGGCATATCTTTATGCAGGTTATAACATATTGGTATGAACAGCTTAGAGAAATTGGGTACAGAGGATAACACTTAGCTAAAAATTAAGTCTTCTTTTGAGTTTTTAAAATTTAATCATACTATTTAATTAAATCCTTTTGGAGAATTATCCTACCTCAGGAAACATGGCAAGTGATAATAGCAGAATCAGATTACTACTCCCTACACCCCTGCACACACACACACACACACACACACACACAC